>JAJEKV010000006.1:25380336-25551770 GCA_021234155.1 Isoetes taiwanensis
TTGTAAATAATCGAGGAATTCCATCTCAAGCTTCTTGGAAAGCTTATCAAGAATCAATTCGAACTATTTCCCAAATGTTCCTCCGTCACATTTCCAACATCATATTAATCCAAGACTTCGTCTGATTCGGTACAAGCTTCTTCAGCCAAACTTCCACGTGGAAGACCTTATGACCTTAGGTGGTGTCGGCAAGTCTAGCCAGGCTTTTATCACCTACTTTCGGGACTATTCTGAAAAAGGTCCACCACCTTGGAGCAAGCTTCTGCACTGTCGATCCCCGAAGCTTTTGCCTAATCTTTGATCTTGAGCCAAACATCAATCTCCAACTTTGAACTCTCTTATCGGTTTCGATGTTTGTCGTATATGCTCTTTTTGTTTCCATTGCTGCTAGTGTGATAATTTCTAACTTCTTTCCACAAGCCGCCGCGATATCGGGTTAACATCTCACGGGCGAACTTCCACTTTGACACTTGGTTGTGCTGGAGGTTCCGAGTTGGCACCGAGAAATAATTGATCATAAACGGCGCATATTTGGGATGATTCTCGCTTTGGTGCTATTAGGCTGCAAACCCACCAAGTGAATAAATTCTTCCCACATACTTTGCTTATTCCGCATATAGTTTCGTAGCATGTCCTCTAAAATCCCGCTATCCGCCTCGGTTCGCCATCCACTGGTGGGATGATATACGCGTTTCATGGATAGCTTCGCCTCACCGCCACAAAGAGGTCTTGCCAAAAGGCCATGAACTTCGGATCCCTGGCCGGAGATGATCTCCTTGGCATGCCAGCTTAAGCCCGAAGATCTTTGTGAAGAGCTATTGTATCCATATCAGATTCGTGGAGCCCCGCAAGGCACAAATGTGCCATCTTTCGAATCACATCACTAACATCAACAAGGCATCCTGCTCTCGTTTGAGTCCCGTGATGAAATCCATGCTGATTACCTTCCCACTTAGCTGCTTAAGTAATCGCTTAATGGTTTAATGCCCCGAATTCGGCGTCGCTCATTGTCATGGCATACGACATTCCTTTTGATGTAGCGAAGCATTTGCTTTTCTATTCTCGTACACAATAGCCGCCAAGCAAGACTTTGAAATACATGTTTTCATGAATCCCGGCATGGCCAAATATTGGGCTGTTGTGCTGCGGTCATGGAGGATTAACTTCCTTTACACCGGATGATCTCGGTAACGCACAACTTGTTCTTGCGCGGTATACCGTGTTGCCTTCCTTCATAATGCTTGAAGGCCTCCCGCCTTTATCCGTTTCCCCTAGCTCTTCGAAAGGTTTGCCCATACTTCCCCGAATCCACGCCCGCTAAGTAAGGACTCTTTCAATCCTCTTTACCAAAGTCACTGAGAGCCAAAATTGCATTGCAATGCACTTCTAGTTAAATGTGGGATGCCTTTGAAAAGCGACCGCTACTCACATTGAGCTTCCCCCGCTTGTAGGCTATATCAAAGTCATATTCTTTCGAGAACTCCATTCCATCTCCTCGCCCTATTCGTAAGAAGTTTGAATATATTGGAGGCCTCGATGGTCTTTATCCAATTGGAACTTCCTTCCCAAGAGATAATGCCTCCATAGCTCTTAATGCCCCGACAACCGCAGGCAACTCCCCTCATCGTATACAGTTGCCTCGGGCGCCGCTCATCTTTCCCCGAATCATACGCCACACACGCTTCTTTCTTGCATAAGCACCGCACTGTAGCTATCTTTACCAGACTGCTAAGCTACAAGCTTATCTTTCCTCGATCCGTGGTTAAGATCAATTTGTTAAAGCTTTCCTTCAATTCAAACCCCTTTTAGCTTTCTTGTGCTAATGTTTTACCCACCTTTTCACCTTTCGCCTTCGCCGTCTCTAATCAAGGTTATCTTAGCAAAGTCACCACCTTCGGTAGGTACCTCGCTAGGCCGCAGGAAACTTCACTTCATGCACATTCTTCTCGCCACGGCCAATCGGAATGACGGGTTTTCACCTTACGGTCCGTTGAGAGATGCTCACCGGTGATCACATGACCTAGATACTCCACCTTTTCTCAAGGCGGCGGCACTTCGGAATAACTTCATGCATAACCGGTGCCTCTTCAACTTCTCTAGCACTCTCTGCGTTGTAATGTTTTCTAAGGATCTCGCTATACACCAAAATGTCGCCAAAGAAAATACCATAGGCAGTTCAGAACTCCTCGAAGATACCGCCTACAGCCTCATGAACGCTATGGGCATTTTGATTGTCGCAAGCAAGTAATACCGCGGAACTCATAATGCCCATACCGCTCGGGCGCTGTCTTATGGATATTCTTCCTTTTATCCGACCTGACGATAACTCCCATCTTTTGCCGATTTTGGAGAAGATCTTTGACTGGAGTCGATCCATCAAGTCGCCTCGGGATCTTGGAAGCATACTTGTTCTTACTGGTGCTTATTCAACTGCCTATAGTCTATGCACATCCTCAAAGATCCGCCCTTCCTTGACAAAAGAATAGGCGCCCAAACTGCCAGACACTAGGTCTATGAAACCTAGGTCGAAAGCAAGAATCGCCACCGGCCAACTCCCCGCTGTCATTCTATATGTGGAGCCTTACTTGTTGGCTTTGTTCTCGTTCGAAAGTGCACCAAGACTCAACTTCCCCTATAAGGAGGGAGCTGCTTGATCTCATCTCGAAAGAGATCATGGAACTCCGCGGACGCCTTTTAGCTACTTGCTTCGCAATCTCTGTCGAGCACCTTTGTCTTCTTTGCTTCCTTCCATTCCCCCGCCTTCACTAATCTCAAGCTTGAAGATGTATGCCACTTGCTCACTCTTGATGCACTTGAACAGCCGCTTAGGAAGACATACACTGCGATGATGGGGAACAACTTCCCACTGTTATTTCAATGATCTTGCTGCCGGGCTGGGAAGGTCACCTTCCGCTTCAATTTATAATGGCCCCCGCCCAAGGTACTCCATTCCTATGATCAAGTCATACTTTCAATGCCCATACTTGCCCCCATCCGGATATTAATCCCCGCAGTCGATGTCGGTTAATTTCTTCTGCCGTCATTTTGCATCACACTACTCTAAGTTAAAACAACGGTCTTGGTTGACTTTAGTGCTTCTAACTTCAACATTTGAACCATTCTCGGGATGCAAAGTTATGGCTACTTCCCTCGGTGTCTATCAAGACTATGAAGGATTCCTAGCTTTAGCCTTCCCTACCGCGGGTGCCCGCCTGCACCGCTCTCCGCTTGCTCAGATTCATTAAGGCAAAGATGACACTCACTCGATGTAGTCAGCGGGCTCCTTCGGCCGCCGCCGTCCTATTGCATGCCCCACCTCCCAACTCCGCTAGAGCCGCACTTCAGTGACGACGCTTTGTCGCCCCATGGCTTCCTGGCTCAGCAAGCACCTCGGGCACTGCTTATGCACTCTCGCTTTTCCTTGGGCACGCTTGCAGGGATTGCACTGCTGGTAGCTGACCTTCCTCTCATGGTCCTTGAAGGACACCGCTTTTCTCCTTCTCCTCGTTCCCACCCCTGGTGGGGTTCTAGCCGGGATTGGATCGGCCGCCTCAAGCAGGCTTCCGTCATTTGCCTTTATCCTGAAGTACCGCTGCCAGGCCCGCTTATTCTCAGGTCTCCGGACTCGCAGCTTGCGCAGCCTTGATTCCGCTTCCGATACCGCCCTAGGCTTATTGCCTCACAAGCCATGGGATTCCTCATTCGTGCCTCATAGCTTTCTACCGCATGCTTTCTCCCAAACTGCACATGGGCCTTAGCCTCATGAATTCTCTCAGAGCATTTCTCGAATCGGGATGGTTGCCTTTGCTGCAACCTCGTAAACCGCCGTGATCATGTCGACTTATGTTCCCTTTGAACGTACGGCGCTGAAGGCTTTAGCAAACTTTTCCGGGAACTTACAAGCATCCCTCGCTAAGCCGGTAGCCTTTTGCATAACCCCTCTTCCACCAAATCCAGCGTTCTTTCTAAGTTGATTTTAACTTCGCTTTTGTCCTTATCCGCGCTATGCAGCATTTCAGATTCGCCATTTCATTCAAATGGTGCCTCTCGCTTCCAATCCCGACTGTTTCTCCCCCGAACTGCTCCGCTTTTCCGCCTTTCCATACATTGCCCGCGAATTCCACTTTTCCGTAGTCGAGGTCTGTGTCTTTTGTCGCCCATCTCGTGTTCTCTCGGCTTTCCATCCGCTCATTGCCTCGGTTCGTTTCCTTCCCTCTGAAGCTCCGGACTGAAATCAGCTTTTGAGCCTGGCGATTCCCGGCCGGAGGATCTCTTCTTGTTCCTTCTTCTTTGTCTTTTTCCCGCCTCCGCTGATGCTTTCATGCGGAATCAGCTGCTGCTCCACGGAACTTAATTTCGCTGGCGCTGGATGCACGTTTTGACCGGGCCTGTGTCCGTCTCCGTCCCTGGCTGGCCCTCCTGGCCACAAAGTGGGTTCCATATCCTCGAATAGCCCCTTGCCTGGGTGGTCTGCGGGCTTGCTCTTCTATAAAGACTGCAGCTTGTCGCCTCCAAGTGAGTTTCTCCTAGGCCGCATGCACGGGGCAATCTGGTTATATGATTAAGTCTTTGTTCTCTTGCATGGATTAAAGTTGTTGGTATAATTGTGGGGCAAAAATACATCAACAAACATTTAAAATGCAAAGGATTTATATTCATATATCATGTATAATATTTTAGATACAAAAAGTTCTGGACGCGAGTCCGACTAGTCTTGAACGCTTAAGACGGTTGTCCTCGAGAGTCTTTACTGCTGTACCTACTCATTTCCTGTTCCTCGAGTATATCTCTTGCTGCTCTGGATGGCGGATGCTAGCTCTTCCACCCGCCTATGGGAGGTATGAGTCACAGCACGCCAACCTACCTTGTCGAAGGTGGGGCAATCGCTAAGTCGAAGATGCCCAAGGCTGTTTTCTCCGTCAATTAAAATGACATGGTCCACCTTTTCTCGAGCAGGGCGCGGCGCGCATGCCAAATCCTCGGAAGTGCTACTCAAAGATCTCCGCAGCCCTTCCAAGGCATAGCGCGAAATATTATTACTCTACCGTCATAGGAGCGGGAAGGTAATATTTGAGCAAGCCCCTAGAAATTTCATCGCACTCAGGTGCCCCCCTGTACTTTGATGCATACCGGTCCACTCGGTACTTGGAGAACTAATTCTTTGTAATCTTGAAGAGCTGCTTCGCACACTTGTCGTTTGTGCTATTCTGCCTTTGTGAGGAAGAAGACTCCTTGCATTCTTTGTTGTCCTCCTTTATTCCCATCTGCTCCTCGGCGTTATAAACTCCTCCTCCGTAGGGAAGTTCCTCCCCGACATCATACCTCTATATGCTCGTAGCTTTCAATGTCCGATGGTGTGGTCCTGTAAGTAGCCGCTTCTCGTATTTTGTACCGGAAAATCTTCCGCTTTGGTCGCATGTCTTCTAGATCTGGCTGTTGCCAGGAGGTGAAGCGAGTTCATCGACCGTAGCCTCTCGGCCCTCGTGATTCGGTTTTGATGTCATTTTAGCGCCAGTATTCCCGCCCTTCGACTATGACTGGTGCTAGCTTCCGTTATTCCCGTACCATTGGTTGTGCAATCCTCGGTGGTTCCTCTGCTACCAAGCGGGTGATGTCTTGTTCCGCCTTCCGGGCGTTTCCTCCTCTCGTCCACTCTATGTCATCCCGCTTCCTCGCTGGAGTTTTTTCACTTCGATGCTTCGCTATGGTCTCTTTCAGATTCAAGCAGGCGCTCGTCTACGCCGCGTCCGCGGGTGTGACTTCTAGCGGCTGAATTGATGGTTCATCTATTACGCTTCTGCCCTATATACTAGATATAGCGCTAAGGCCGTGGTTATAGGAGAAGAAGACTTTGCCATTGCTTGTTAGGGTCATATAGGTCGGTAAGTTTCTGCTGGTTCTCTCTGCTCTCAATGCCTTGGCAATATTGGGTACATGATCAGGGCTATTTTGTACGCGGTCCTTGGTACAAAGTACCCTATGTATGGCGTATCTTCGTAGTTAGGGACAACTTTTCTCTTGGAATTCCTCGCTAGACTTGTCGGGCGTGAAAGGATTGGAGTTCGTGGTTGTTGAAAGGTCAAATTCTTTTTTGAAATACTTTGAATATTATATTGACATCTACTGCTGATGTGGGAGGCGCTTATACCAATTGATGAAGGCTTTCAGAGCCATGGCGAAGAGCGCATGTCGATGTCAAACCAAACCGGGAGTTCAATTAAGTCGAAAAGATCGCCAATTGCGGGGAGAGCCTGCGGGTTGAGGCTTGGGGGTTATGGGGATATATATAGGGAATTTATGCCCCAAAATTTTAGGGTTTCTAAAACCCCACATTTGGGATGAGGCTAATGTTTCTGGTTAATTTGAGGCTCTAAGTGGCTTTGCCTATAGTCTTAGGGTTCTAATGCAACAAATTTTATCGATTTGGGTATGTCTAGCTCAAGTTATGAACTTGGGAAGTTCGGCTGCTCTAAGAGTACGGGAGGCGTTGCTGCACCTAACTAGGTTCGCGACTCTTGGAGCTTCACCGTGAAATTACCCAATTGTTCCCAACTAATACTGCCTAATGAATATACACTTTAAACAACTATATATATTTTTATTATTCAAAATTTTATACACTGATATAACCTGCTAGTTACAAAGTTAATTTCTATCACCCTCATTGATGTACTCTTACGGGCCTCATATCCTTTGGTCACAGACTTTTTCCATGGAGAGTGCATAATGAATCTTCAGTGCTCTGTATAACCTCCATCTCTCGGCTGCTTGTAAAAGCTTAGTACGTCGCTGGTTACCGCTTGTTGGGGTCGAACTCCTGACAAAATTTCTGGACAAACCTCTGGAATGTCAGCCTCCCTCGATGAGGAATCCGTGAGCTCCTTTGGAAGTGCTTTTGATTTCCGCAAGGCTCGGGCAAAAGGGGAGTCTTGGGATCTCTTCATAGGCTTCTTGGGGGTTCCGTAGCTCAAGGCTGAGCCGGAATGCTTCCCCGAAGCTGGCCTCCTCCCTTCACAGCTGACTCGCTTTTCTTCATAGTAGGTCATGTAGGTCTTCAGCATCTTCTCTTGTATATTTTGTAACTGCTAACTCCTTCTTGTACCTCCTCTCCTGTCCTAAGGTGTATGAGTCTCTGCTGTTCGCGAGTTTTTCCTCAATACTTTCTCTCGTGATCTTAGCTTTTGTTTTTGCCATATCACGTAATGGTAACGGCGGTTAATCCGTGGTTCCCAACTGTTTGTTGGCTTATTCTCGCTGATTTCCTCCTCTCGCTTCAGCGTTGAGGGTTAGCCGCCAGAAGATTCTCCGTTCGGTAGCTGGTTGCCTCTGGCATCGCTATCGCCAGCCTCTCCGCCATCGGTTAGATTGTTCACTGGTTGGTTCGCGAGTAGATATCGCTCGACCGGTTCTTCTTTTTCGTCTCTGGCCACACTTTTTTCCTTAATGGGTCCTCTCGTTTTGTTCTTTGTTCCCTCACGACAATTATCTTTCGGTTCCAGAATCCTTCCTTCTTTCCCGCCTTTCCGTTTCGCTTTTTCTCCTTTTCCTTCTTATTTCTTTGTTTTTCTATTCTTTCTTCCTTCTTGTTTTCTCCGCTTCCAAATTCTCAGGATTACCTTAGGGCCGCCTCCATGTCATCAGCCTTCGCTTTTTCGCCGCAAGATCTTTTGAGTTTCCGCTCACCATGGTGCACTTTGCCGGCCTTATCTTCCTTTTCTTTTGCTTTAAGGCGGCCGAGCTTGTCCCAGCTATCAGACGATACCTCGATTTGAGCATGCCTAAAAGATCGGGTTAATGAGAAGGAGCTCGGAAAGACGGAGAACCTAAAATGTTTATGTCCCCAGAATTTAGGTTGACGGGTTTGGTCGATGACCTTTCTCAGGAGTTTGTTTGCAAAGTCTCCTGTCTTGGCAATGGTCTTGTTTGTGTCGCTTCTTTTCTAATGGCTCTAAGAGGCATCGCGGGAGGGTGTTAGGTTGGACTCAACTATGTTCTCGGCGCACTCTTGAGTCATTGCTCCAAAAGTGAATGTACCTCTACTGTTTTTCATGTTTTAACATACAATTCTAGCTATTTCAACTCTTTGATCGGATTTATCTTTTATCTTCCCATTTGGAGTTCTAAGGTCAAGTCTCCTAGGGTTTATATGAGGTGATCTAATTCTAAGAGGCGCTAAAGGGCCATTAGGGTCCGGAACCTAACATACCCGGGCCGCACTCTTGGGAGTCATTGGCCAAAAGTGCTATTTCGACATTATTCATCCTACCCATGTCTTCTTACTTATCTTAATCTTGATAATTACTATCTCTACCCCCGTGAAAGAAAAAATTTTTCCCGCTTACCGAGGTTTGAGGGTCCCATCAAGTTAGCACATCGGAGCATGGTCAAGCTTTTTGTTTGTCTCCCAAGAACATTGTTCGATACCATCGCGGATTGCCTCTACTGTGATAATGGCAATTCCCACCGATACAAACAGAGTTCATCCCCATACCAGCTCCATAAGCATTGCTGTGGCTCTCTATTACGACACTGCAATCGCGGACGGTTCCAAGTGGGAAGAGTAGCGGAATAATACGTGCACCCCGCCTCGTGGCCTACCTAGCCGCGAAGCGTAAACATACATGCTCTAGGCACATATCAACATCATATGACCGTCACGCAAGGATGTAGTCTCCATATCTCAGATAGACAGCAAGATCGCCATGACCACATAGGAATCCTACCCAAGGCTCACTCAAGGGATGACTAAAGGCCAGTTTCCGTGAGTTCATTGCGCACAGAATTCAAGTGGCAATGGATTTGGCCTGTATATGAGCATGGCTTAGGTTGTTCACTCCATCCGCCTTCTTCCCGGTAAGTAACACTTTGCGTAGTAGGCTGAAAAGTGTTGGGACTCGACCTAGCCTCGCCACGGATGCATAGCCGGTGCCGGCATCCCGGGTTGGCGACTTCCCAGCCCGATGGGGCGTAGGGATCTCCTCCAGATCTACATACCACTCAAGGTGACTAGAGGGCCACCGCCCAGATAATGCACTCTGAACTCAATGGAAGGTCATATTCACCACCTCACGAGTCGCAGCCCATGCCTGCCCACACGCCAGTTGGCAAAGCCTCATGACTAGTCACAATGATCCCCCGGGCAAGACTAACACAACTATAGGGATCGCTCAGAGGTCGAACATCTAACCTCCTTATAAGCCGTCAGCCCTTCACCTACACAACCAGTGGTGGTTCTGTGCAATAGGCCTCGTGATTCCATACAGGGCTAGAGGCTACTCTAGGAGCATCAATCACAAAGCTTTAGGTCTCTCTTACCCCTTCCCAATACAAGTATTCATAGAGACATATCATCCATATATTATCACGTAAGAACTAAAGGAACAAGATCTAACCCCATACTGATAGAGTTAGGTCTTTAGTTGAATCTACATCTAGAGATCTAGAGGGAGTTATAATAATCTAATAGGCTAAACCATCGACATACAATGACTAAAAATAGGGTTTAGACTATCTGAATTGGCCAAATACCCCATCCTTGAGGCTCCTCCTCGATTCTCCGGGAGCTTCCCACCATCCTCAACAAACGCCAATCTAGAGAGAAACTAAGGATGCAATTCTCCCAATCGTGGTCTGGATGCGTTTTGGTCAAGGAGGCGTACCAAACAGAGTTCTCAAGCCCCAAAATCGAAAATTGGGCCAGTTAGGTTTCCTACCCTATATAGACAAGGGGTTGGTTAGGGTTTCCAATTATCCCTTGGCATGTGGGATACCTGGAAATGGGCCCACTTGCCTTTAAGGGTTAGGTGGTTAAAATGTGCACACATTGACGGAATGCAGCCCACATTAATGTGTACATTGAAAATGCGTGCACATTAATTGCACCTAAGTGGGTGTGGCCCACTTGGTACGGTGTCCACTGAAATGTGCCCACATTAATGTGTACATTGGAAAATGTGCACATTAATAGTTGCACATATTTCTCTCGCAAGTTGCCCCCAGGGCTACTCACCGCTACACGCCATAGCGCATTAATGGCCACCGGAGTGGCTGTACGCCAGTGACGAGGGCAGCACGGTATACCGCCCGGGCGATACTGCGGCCGGAACGCTACACCTCGGCAGCGACCAGAACCTCGATGGATGCATTCCAATGTGTGGTAGTAGAAAACTGATCACGCCCAAATACTTTATAAGACCGAGCCACTCCACACCGTAAGTGAATGAGGAAGGCGCTGGTGCCGGGATGATGGGGACGCCAGCCATCTCCTTGTCTTTAGCTGCTAATTCCAATGTCGCGAATTGGCGTAGTGTCCAAAGCATCCGTGTGGCATTGCATGTCCTCCTCGATATATGCGAAAGCAGTCACCATTAGAGGAATGAGATCACATTTTGTCCCATTAAGGGATGCTTTAAAATGCCATGTCACTTTTTAAACTGTCCAATAAGAGAAGAGTCTGTGATATTTTCATTCCGCATTATGTGGCGCGTACTGTAATTAATGCAGCTTGCAAATCAACTCTCAGAGTATCATTTTTTTCGTTATAACTTCTTTTGGATCCAACTCCGATTCAAAAAACTTTTTGTAGCAATAGGGTTCATCTTCATAAGATCTATCTAGTGATAACCCATTCATACATCTTTAATGTATATAAATATATAAGAAATAAGCAAAAAATCATATTTTTAAGGTTAACGACATGACCATATTGAAATACATCATAACCATATATCATTGGAAAGATCTTTTCATTCAAGATCTAATGCAACAACGCCGCAAATATTTTGACAAGTGGATCAAAAGTTACGGGGAAAAACAACAACAATGAAGTTGTTGGTGCCGCATTAATTGCAAAGCATTAGAGGGTAGCCATTCCATTGGAGGATTCTTATGGGATGAAATGATCTCAAATTTCCCATCAGATCATCAGCATATGCGAGCACGGATTAAGTGGTGCATCGATCCGAAACAGCCCCCGCTCGCCTAGCCATTCTTCTTAGCTGGTCAATGTACAAGCCTAAGAGCTGCCGGGGATAGAGGGCAGCTCCGGCGCACTTGCTAATGCTACTAACAACGGCTCCCCCGGACAGCAGAGACGACCGAGCAAGCCTCGCATAGCCTGTATATAGCATTCGCAAGTCGACAACTCCTACCGCCTCAATCGGGTCTCCACAACTTATCCCGAGGCAATCGCGGTTAAAAGCCTTTCGCTAAATCCACAAAGCAATGCATGTGATTTTGGCGTTGATTCCCGCCATCCTCTATGAGTGTTCGCAGAAAGATGGTATGGGAAATGCCAAATAAAGCCCCGCAGAGTCATTCATCCTTCCGCTTCCAAAGTGTCGGGCCGCCTTCGGCGAACCTTAACCGGCAGCATTTAACCACTCCACTAATGGTGTCGAGCAGTTGGTCGGGTCAGGTTCCCTCGCTTTGTATATGGGCACAACCTCACCGTAGTCCAGTGCGGGGAAAGCCTTGCAATGCCCCGGCGTTGAAGAGGCCGTGGAGAACCGGCACTATTGGGGCCCGCCCACTTGAGAAGCTCCTCACCGCGACACGATCCTTACAAATCATCAGCTTCCGCTAGCTTAGGCGCTATACCCATTATGATATCCTCCAGAATGGTCTGCACAGTCCACCATGATATGCCCGGTCACAATACAAATGCCGCAAGTATCTCAACGGCATTGTCTCGGTAATATTTCCCGTGGGTCAAGTGTGCTTACTCAAGACCTTTCTCCTTGCTGTCCTAGGGTGGCGGCCCAGGTAGACCAAACATTTGTTGCCAGTTCCAAGGTACCTGGCTTTCTTTGTCTTGAGGAAGGAGCAGTATTGACGGACGGCCCGCTGGTGAATGGTGGGGTCCAAAGACTAGCGGAGCTTCATCGTTAGCCCCGACATTCGCCATTGAACCGTTGACTGGCGGGAAGGTGGTTGCACCGTGGATCGGGCCGAGAGCCGCCTCCATCCGGTCCTCTACCCTCGGCGGAGTTGGTTCAGTCGGGCCGCCCTCACGTTGGAAGTGTGGGAGTCGGCAAGACCTTTGCGCCTGCTCAAAAGCGAGGCGCATGTGCGCTCTTAATGATGATTAGAAGGACGCAAGATTGGCGTGAAGGTATACCAGATACCTTCAGCCTAACCCTCATGGCTGGAGGTCTCTCAGGTGGGAATTTGGCAGGGACAAGGAGGGCGCAAATGCATGTGCACAACCTTGATGAGTGGCTTGAGGCCCGGGAGCAACAGGGCAAAGAAAGGCCAGAGGAAGAGCCCCGGAGATGCCGGAGAAACCACACATGGCTGATGTTGCCCACAACGGGGAAGTTGTTGTCCAAGGGGAGGACGATTTGATATGTAAGGGGAAATTGGTAAAAGATTTGAGTCGATTCGGGTACCGTTGCCGGGCTGGCTGTAAGGAACGTAGCTCCCCTCCTTGTTTCCCGCAAACCCAGTGTTCCTGGGTCGTGCGGTGAGAAGAGCAAGAAGAGGGAAGAGGAGGAGGCAATGTCACGGTTCGAAGAGGAGGAAAGTCGGGCGGTGCGACCGCTGCTTGATAGAACTGCTAAATTTACGTCATGCAGGAGGTGGAAGAGTATAAAGTACCGATAAGCGCAGGGCAGAGGTGGTGGACATGGGAGAGGAAGGTAAATATCTGAGCCCGATCATCGAGAGGAACGCGCTGGTTTTATATTGGTGGGGGTGCCGGAGAGGAAGCTGTATTACGCCGCCTTTCTGGATGTTTCGCTGACAATGTGTTTGGTGGTTGGCGAGGCGCTCGAGGCATTGTACACAAGGGGATGGTGGAATTTCAAGCAAAATTGCAGGGCGGAGTAGTAGCTCTTAGAGAGGGGCTTCTCTAGATCATTTACATGTTCAGCCGAATGCGCTTTAGATGCAAAACTCTCGCTAGTGTCAACGCCGTAATAAAGAACTTCGGGTTGGAATCAAAACAGTTCAGAGGTGCTATGATTCTCTCGCGAAGGCTCTCCGCGGGAGCAAATTGCACCGCTTTGAAGGCATTGCTCTACATCGCCTCTAAAAGATATGGGCAAGATGTAATTCATTGCGCACCTCGCACAACGTAACCGCAGATCATTGTCGGGCAAAGAACTCAGACAAATGTATGGTGCAGTGAGATGAAGACCGATCATGCTAGATAATAGAAACCCTTGCCCCGGGCATTCATTTACGCTCGTATCATGCGTGTAGATTTAGAACAATAACATTAATCCACACAAGAAGTGCAAGCTACAAACATATAAATTCGATAATGCAGCCTCTTGGTTTTCCCAATAACTCATCCTTTGTCTCGCTGGTTACTCCAAGGCCCTTCACACGCTAGGCCCCGAAATACTGCATTCACGCCGATGTAAGAATGGCCTCAGTTTTGGTACTCATCCCCGGTGTGATAAATCGATAGAGCGGTAGGGAAGCCGGAGGAAGGCTCGGGATGTACCTGGTGGGTGTTTGAGGATGGGAAGAGCAGAAAAGGGAAGGCCGGGATGAATTTGTTTATGCGTCGGGTGTTACCTGTCATTTCCGCACTTTGTTTAATCTGTGATGCCTATTCATTTCGGCTGATGTTCAAGTGATCATGATTTCGATGTCATATAATGTGTAGATGTCTCTTGGCGGTTTGTATTCGCTTGTTTGCACATGTGCATTTAATGATCGGCCCTACTTCAGCGTGAGAATGATGGAGGATATGGCTTGTGGTTTTAGGTGATTTATAATTAGTGATAGCTCCCTGTGAGGAGAATTCGTGAACCAATCCATTGTGGAATGTGCAGTAAAGAGAAGAGAACGAGATCCGGAGCGTCAAGCCAGAAGAGGCACAAGAGGTCAGAAGGACGCTGGTAATGCTGCCCAGAGCTTCGCTTGGCATTGTCTCACATATTAGACTGGATTGAGGTTGCCCCGACACATTGCGTGCACATGGATGCTTGAGGAGGGTGCCTTGCAATGCCACCCAAATCTTTGCAGGCCCTCCCCAAGGAGTTATCCGGAGGCCAATTCGTCAGCCACCACCCCGACATGCCTCTTCCAAAGAGGAAGGCTTACGAGGACTAGCTCCGTCTCGCTTCGCATGTTCTTGTGTTTAAAGTGCCGTGGTTTGGAGTTCTCTCGTTGTAAATATGTTGCAACTATCTCGAAGTTATGGTGAAACAAAGAATGTAAATGCGGGAGACGTAAATATGAATATATGAATATAGCATGGTCCACAATTTCGCTTTCACATAATGGCAGCAGTACGTAGTTTGAATTTGCACCTTGAAATTTGTATGGGTCGATCGCAAAACAGGTCCCTCTATCCGCATAAAAAGAAGGAATATTTCTCCCATCAAGGGTCCCAATCGAAAAATGAAAACATCCCATTATATATCAAACCATATATAATACAAGAATTTAAGCCTTGGCGGCCTTGGTTTTTTTTTTTTTTTTTTTTTTTTTGTTCTGGTTCGAAGTGTTTATTGCAGCTTTGGAAATTGAACCCAAATGTAGCCATTGTTGCGTTGCCTATGGTGTAGGAGGCGCATGGCATAAGTCATGGGTGCTCCGCCTACATCATCGGCGTAGAGTAAAATGGAACTTTTTTTTTTTTTTGAGTATTAAGAGTAGATGCATACCCGATTTATGGTAGGAGTTCTTTGTAAACGACATTTCTTGTAGTTTGTGCTATGTTGCTGGCGTTCTGAGGCATTTATATGGGAATAAATGCGTCTCTCTGTGTTGCTGGATTGGTGATATAAAAATGTACTGCTTTTTCATTCCATTAATGAGAAAACTTAGCAACTTCATTTTGCATCTAATTGGTAGAGTAACTATGCTCGTCCACTTGTTTGTCAAAGGTGCAATTTCATATGACTGATGTTAATCTCAATTTACTCTCAATACATGTTGCAATAAATAAATTCATATGGTAGTTGATAAATGGGGGTTTATGTTTGTGTAATTATTTTTCCTTTGTGCAATGACAGTCTGCATGTAGTAAGTTTGAAAGGAGCAGATAGGTCCAGCATTCTCAGAATTTAACTCATAGAAATACATTGCGGCATATTTGCCTTGTTCTACATTGCCTATTATTTGACATGCACCAAGTAGGCCTGTCTAAGATGTTGCAGTAGAATTGAATGGCATAGGCATGACTCCCTAAAAGTTATCAAATGCATTACTTACAGTTACATCTGATTTAATTTCACTACCAACAATACCAGCTGGAGCTACCTCCCGTTGTCCAGTGCTCCGCAATTTTGCATATGCATCCAAAATACCAAGGTTTGTTACTTTGTCAGGAGTTCATCCTGGCAGCTGCATTTGCACAAACAGATCTACTGCCTTCTTACTATGATTGTTATGAGTATAGGCTGTGATCATTGTTGTCGAGGATATCAAACTCCGAGTACACATATTATTAAACACATTTTGCACTTGTTCTAAACTTCTACATTTCCATACTCCGAGTAGACATATTATAAACACATTTTATGCCTGTTGTAGTTTCTGCATTTTCCATAAATATCCAAAGATTTCTATTGCGGCTTATCTTTGGCAATTTTGCACAAAGACATCTACTGCCTTTTACTATGATTTTTATGAGCATAGGTTGTGATAACAGTTATCCAGGACAACAAACTCCAAGTAGATATATTATCAAACACATTTTGCACTTGTTCTAAACTTCTGCATTTTCCATACTCCGAGTAGACATATTATAAACACATTTTGTGCCCGTTCTAGTTTCTATATTTTTTATAAAAATCCAAACAAAAATTATCTGCGTAACATAACTCTCACTCCATTTTCATGCAGAAAAAAATTCAAGTCGTTAACAGAGGCTATTGCTCAATTTAATAATTTCTAGACAATGCGGTCACATCGTTTCTGGGTCAGGTTGCTTATTTGACCAAACGTAAGAACAGAGAAAGCTTGAACTAGTCTATTTTCTTTTTTGCCAGTTGAACAATAATCATTGCGAGGCTTCGGAACAAAACTGAAGAGCTCTGTTTCTGAAACTGTATTTTTGCACACAGCATGGTTTTGTTTTGACCCAAATCGGAAATAGCCAGTTCAAGAATCGATGGGCTCATGTCTTTCAGGATACAAATCTGAAGACGGAGGTTTGAGGACGAATTTACTTCTGTATCTTAGTAAGATGTAGAACCCCCTTTTTGGTAATCTCTGCAGTCTTCTTCTAGAAGCCCTGTTGAAGCTTTTGTTTGACGATTTTGAGGCTACTTAATCTTCAAAATACTACAGTGTTGGACGTATTTAAATACCTCTGGAGATCTTCTCTTCTACATGCTCCTTTCTTCTGCTATGATGTCGGCACACATCGGAGGAGAATATTTTGGAGAACCCATTATTCTTGCCCGAGCTTTTTTGGATCCGACCTAGTTCTTGGGTCGGATTCTGATTTTTCCAGCAATGGATCCCAGGCTGGACAGACGAGCTTCTCTGCTTTGCTCTAACACAAGGCCCCCAAAAATTAACTCGCATTCATAATCATGATGGAAACTGGTATAAGAGTGGTTTTTACTACATGTAATTCAGAATGTCAAGGAAAACTATATGGCTTTCATAATCACTACTAGTATGATCATAGTTCTTATACTAATTTTACATCTAACAGTAGTTAAGTCGTATTTAATTAAAGTGGGACTCATTCCATTCCCATTTTTTTTCGGAACCCTGTTAATTTACACAAAAAGAAGCACCTCGACCCGAAAACTGGCCATAATTGGAATTTTTGTCTATTAGTGTGCATCCAAGCTTTTCTTCCAGTTTGTCCGAACCACGTGTCGAGAACAAGAACAATGCAACGCAAACATGCATTAGACCTATCAAGTTCTAATTGAAAAAAATTCTTAGTTAAACATTTTGGCTCTATTTTCTTAGGTGGGTAGACAATAGATCACAAATTCCAACAAAAATTATGCAAATCGTTTACTTAATCACCCAAAAATACTAGTTTTGAGATACCTTATATTCATAAATGGGCTCATTACAATATATATTACAATTGGGTGAAGAGACCACGGTGGTGTCATGATGGGCACAATCATTACACCCTCTTCACACATGAACCACCTAGTGCAAAGGGCGTGGAGCTCTCTCCTAGTCCGCAGCAACTTTACGCACGATAGAAATTTGTATGAGGAGTTCCTTTATGGGCCACGTGCTTGTATGTCCAACTGATGTCACCACCCTCTTCTCGGCACCTTTCTTTAATGAAATGATCTTTTCATTGCTCCCAAGCATGTACTATTTGGTCGTGATAAGGACTGCAAGAGACAAAATCAAATTAGTCGAGTGATGCTACATGCAATAAAAATAAAATAAAACATAGTTCTTAGGGCCATTTTTGAAAAATACAGGCATGAGAAAGGCAAAACAAAGGGGAAAAAACGCAGGTTTTGGGTTGGGAAGGCCTTTCGACTTCAAGTCGAGAAAGGCGTTTCAAAGCGAAAAATGCAAGTTTTAGAGTTGAAGGCCTTTCCATTTCGCGAAGTCGAGAAAGGCGGCTCAAAGCTTAAAAACGCAGGTTTTATGGGTGAAGGCCTTTCGACTCGCGAAATGAAAAGGCGTACTCAAAAGCGAAAAACGCAGGTTTTAGAAGGTTCGATTTCGCTGAAATGAAAAGCACTCAAAAACAGAACGCAGGTTTTATGGGTCAGGCCTTTCTCGACTCAGCGAGTCGAAAGGCCTCTGAACCCTAAAACCTACGCTTACGGCTTTGAGTCGCTTTCTCGACTACATTTGCCGAAAGGCAGCAAACAAAAAAAAATGTCTGTTTTGAGGGCCTTTCTCGACTCGCAAGTCGAAAAAGGCAACTCAGAGTAAAAAAAGGGCAATTTCAAAGCTCAGAGTCCAAGAAGGTCGAAAATGAATAACCTTCAAACATCCTATGTATTTTCTATGAAAAAATACCCTCCCCATAAATTTCCTACGTATTTTCCATAAAAAATAGACCCTCCCCATGTATTATCTAATGGACACATATCCAATGGACCCTCCCCCTTTCTAATGGACCATACCATATAGCTTGGTGGAGAGGGGGCCATTGGGCTCATATTTAGCTATGTAAAGAGTAATGCCTAATGCACATGTAAATAGCAACATATGCACCTATAATAAACATTATAACCTACTATGCATTAAATCTATTAATAAGCATTAGACCTATAT
Source organism: Isoetes taiwanensis (assembly GCA_021234155.1). NCBI lineage: Eukaryota > Viridiplantae > Streptophyta > Lycopodiopsida > Isoetales > Isoetaceae > Isoetes > Isoetes taiwanensis. Next base: position 25,398,517 of record JAJEKV010000006.1, read on the forward strand.
ATTAATATGTACTTGTCCCTATTTTGTGTCTTGAACCTTCAAAATGGGTTACACAAGGTGTAAATTATATCATGATCTTCGCAAAGTTAAATTTTTACCTTAGAATAAGAATATATGCCTAGAAAACGTGCACCATGGCAATATAATGTTTAACGTGTGAACATAGTAGCACACACATGAAAAGAGGAAATTGGGACACGTCAAAATATAATCCTATATTATTAGTATTTATTTTACACTTTCTTTTTCAACGTATTGTTTTACCCTTTTTTTCTAATACCACGCCTTTTTTTCCCGCCCATGCTTGAATTTTAAAATCATTTATTTTACACTTTCTTTTACCCCTTTTTTTCTAATACCCCGCCTTTTTTTCCCGCCCATAGTTGAATTTTAAACTTTGGTACATACCTTTGAGACAGAAGTTCTTTTTGTACCACTTGGAAGAAGCTCCCCAACGCCATAGCTCCCACCGGCATGCCTTGATCCTCAAAACCTGGAACCAAGGAACACGCCAACGAGATTTAAGCTCCTGATCAAATGGGCGTGGGAAGGCAATCGAGCATTCCTTTCTTAATTCCACCGATTCTGCTCGCTTTCAAGAACATACCTTACCGCGTGTCTAGCTATGGCGGCCTCGGACGAAAAATGTTGATGTCACTAATCGGAGCTGCATTTTGAGCGAAGTTCATGGGGATCCGATGTTCATGGGGATCCGTTCGATCCGGCGCATTTCTTCCACGACAAGGACAAAGGTCGGGGTAAAGGGGATACGAAAGCATGGCTATGGCGAGGGGCTGGGCTATGGAGGAGGAAAGGGATACCTGAGGAGGCGGTGGCTATGGAGGAGGTCCCGGCTATGGAGGATCAAGCTGAGGAGGCTATGGAGGACGCTTTTGCACTATCTTTGCAGGCAATGGACAAGTAAAGGTAATAAAATCTCTATTGGCTAATCTGCGCATAAGAACGATTTCGGTTTACCAAAGCCATTTCAAATCTTCCCGAATTACGAAGCTATTGTGATAGAAGCCGGTTCGCAACACCAAAATAAGAAGCTATTGTGGTAGAAGCCCGCGCGTAGACACCAAAATAAGAGCAAAGGACGAGCACGCCAAGAAATAGGGGGATTGCTTTGAGTCGGATTTGATCTTCATGCGCTGAGAATCAAGAAATATCGTTATCGGTGGATTTGGCTTCTGTTTCAATTTTATCGTCTGCTGATTCCACAAGTCGCTGTATTCTTCTCACCTAATTCAGACACAAAAAGGAGCGGAATGGGTCGGAATCATCACAGGAACGCCTGTGCCCAGCCCAGCTCTTTGATTTTGGGCCTATGCCCCAGCTCTGCCATGCCGCCCACGACTCCATGCTGGACACGACTCCATGCTGAACAGAGCCTTTGAACAGAGACTCCATGCCGCCCAAGACTCCATGCCCTTGATTATGACTGCTTTCTTGAGAATCCGGCCGCTCCCTTATCTCTTATCTGCTAAATCTTCAAAGCTCACGAATACGAGGAGCAGCACTGCTTCGGCCGCTCCCTTATCTCTTATCTGCCAGAAATTCAAAGGTGCTCCGGTTGCTTTCTGCTAAAATTTCAAAGGTTAAAAAATAGATAGGTTCTAGACCAGTTTGAGGCCAGTAGTTGTAGTTGTTGCTGTAGTGTTCGTCCTTCTATGGGGAACTAGGCATTCTCGACTCAGTAGTCGAGAATGGAGGCAGTTGTGGTGTTTGTATATGGAGCGATGCCCTTTCACTTTGCTACAAGATGTGGAAATGTGGAAGCAATGAGTATGTTATGTGATTTACCACTGATCCACTCATTTCCAGTTCCCCCCGGTTTATAAGCATCAACTGTACGCTCCATCAAAATGGTGTTTTCCATCAAAATGGTGTTTTCCAATTCTCGACTCACTAGTCGAGAAGAGGAGAATGATTTATATTTTTTTTATTAGTTATTTATTTAATTAAATTAATTAAATTATTGTATAATTAATTAAATTAATTATTACTTATATTTTGATAATATGTATTTTTAATCTCAATAGATACGCCCCTTCCCTTCTTCTCCCTTGCCCCTTGCCCCTTTGCCCTTGCCCCTTGCCCCTTCTTCTCCCTTGCCCTTCCCCTTGCCCCTTGCCCCTTTGCCCTTGCCCTTGCCCTTCCCCTTCCCCTGCCCTTGCCCCTTGCCCCCTTCCCCTTGCCCTTCTTCTCCCTTGCCCCCTTCCCCTTGCCCCTCTTCTCCCTCCCTTTCTCCTCCCGATCTTCCCCTTCCCCTCCCCTTTCGATCTCACCTGGCTCAACTTTCTCAACTATTTATTTGGAAATTCTGTAAGAAAATATTATGAACCAGTCCTTGTTATATGATGTGAAATTTTGATGTCAATATGAGTCCCATTTTCAGTCCGAGTCCCAAAATTCAAGATTTGTCCCACTTTAATTAAATACGACTTAGTTTCTTAAAATTATTACAAGTTTAGGAGGTGGTTCTTAAGCGTGCATTGTCAATATTATAATTTAAGATGATTTTACATATTAGTTATCACCATCATGTATAGTTTTTTAACTAGTTTTAATCCGCCTAAGTTTTTGAAAAACCATGTTTGATTTTGCAAGTGTGCTATGGTTTTTGTCACATGCTTATTTACTATGCTTGTAAGCAATCTATTATGTTGGTTTATGTGGTTGTTTTTTTAATATACTTGTTTCAATCCTTAATGTCGCTACTGACTTTGAGCATACTTTTTTATGTTAACTAGTAATTCCGACTATTGTATCTAATTTTGTCATGCTTTTAGAGCGTGATCCTTAATTGTAATTATAAACTTAAATTATTTTCATCGAATTTTTTTTCTGGTTGCATGGATTCTATGCTTTGTTTCTTGTTTCCTACCATTATATGTAGTGAAGCAGCCTTAAGCAGCTTTATATCAGCATCAAGCAGTCTCCTCGAGCAACTATGTCAAATTCTTTCACTACCATTATGTATCATTTCATTATGATAAGGGGCTTGTAATGTCCAATGTAAAACTCTAAATAATGTTGAGCATAAGACTTTGATATTCCTGAGCACTGTTAAACTTTGAGATGTGATGTGGAATGGCAAGAGGGAGGCCATTCCATTTGTGGCAGGGCTTGCTGGCTACCGCCACCATCAACAACACAAGGTAAGCAATGAAATTGGATTCAATGACGGATTTAGACTTCGATTATGCCAAGCAACTCGAATTCAGGTTTTGATTCAAGTTTTGTGCTTCAGTGATGGTGCTTCAGCCAGGTTTTGTGCTTCAGCAATGATGCATTTTTGACGAGGTTTTGGAGCTCACTATGGCATCTCCAGCTTCTTATACCCACCATATCCACCATAGCCACAACAGGGGTTCAAAAATCCAGCTCCAGCAATCATAGCCACAACAGGGTTTTTTAAGGCAGGTAACAGATCATTCAAGAATGCAGATTTTCACTCAGGTAACATGTTGTAAGATGTCATTCAAGAATGTTGTACTCATTTTTCATTCTTGAATAGAATGGTCGCCACATGGCGACCTCCCATTGGATAATAAACTAGAATGAATAGCAACTTACCTTGATGTATGGATAGGAAAATATAGTGGTGAATCCATGATACCTTCTCCATCCTCATTTCCAAGCTTATTTTTGAAGTACATACTACTTAGCCAAACCAAAATTTTAAAATCTCAAGAAAGTATATTGATCTTGAACGATGAAAATTTTAGACTCAAACAATATTCATATGCATTGTATCATCTAGCATTAAAATTTTAGATGTTCAAATAAGTAACTTCGGGTAGGCAACAACTTAGAACAACATGCCGCACTAAAATTCAATAAGCGAGACTTACTGTAGCAAAGGGAAAATGCAAAAACAAGCTGCAACGACTTGTTTCAACATCTTGTCTATGCAAAAAAATGTATCTAATTTTTCGATATCATTGACCACCATCTGTACCCTAGTTTCTTTTTACGACAATTGTGGCTTCGGCCCTAAATATAGAACCCCTTACAAGGATTGACTTGTATTCTAAAACTTCACCTCCAGGAACATCCACAAGCAATTGAATCCCTTGGAGCCATCGTTGTCCACAATGGGGCTGGTTTGGAACGGGTGCATGTAGAGGGTTTTTTTGTTCTCCCTCTTGGGGTCTCTCTTCGAACCCTTGAGGGAACCCTCTATACGCAAGCTCTCGGCCATTTCAGAGGCAGGGAGTCCGCCAAAATATAAACGCTACAGATTTAGTAGGGTTTAAGTATCGGGATACCAAACAGCTCCGTCTGTTAATCCATTGTTCAAAGGGTAGCTCATTGTCCCAAGAAATCCCTTCGAAAAGGAAAAATGGACATCCACCACACGGATGTGCTAACCCCCAAATTTCCCCCTTTCTCGACGTAGGGACACAATGGGAAAATGGCATGTTCCCCATTTCGGCCACTTTAGCAAGCTCGGAATGGGGTTTTGACTTTGCGCATGAGTTCAAAGGATCACATTTACTCTAGGGACAAGCTATTATGACCAATAGAACCAAACTCGATTCGCTACGGGCAACTAGTCGACCTTTCGCTACACAATCACCTCGCATGTGTGTTTGACAACTTTTGCCATGCTGGTGTCGAGTTTCTTTTATCCTAGAGGTAGCATAGAACGTGAACAGTTTCTTTTATCCTAGAGGTAGCATAGAACGTGAACACGTAGACGTTGGAAGTGGGGCCTGCTACATAGTTGCTTTTCGAAGAGAGAGTATGAGAAGGCAACCATAACGACTCTAGAACTCAAATCGAACTTTGGCAATAGGTCCGAAATGTCGAGGTTACCCATGGTCATACGTTTGCAGCACATGTGGTTCTCAACTATGAGCTTAAGGTATATTGTTGCCTTTTTACTTGCCACATTGAGTATTCAGAGATAAAATATGCAATTAACTGTCCTACTCTTCCTCAAAATTTGTAGTCATTAAACATGGCATGCATTTATTTGAAATGACCACTTCTTTCCACATTTCAATATATAAAATGAATTGGTGACCTCTCATAGCAGGTAGTTGCCAATGGCATCATACGTGGTTCACGAAACATGGGTACACTTTTGCAACATGTCTGAATGGATGAGCATATCATTGATATGCTTATGAACCCTCTCCAAATTTAGGAAATAACTTTTACCTTATGCCTTCATTTCCAGCATTGTGAGCTGTGTCTTGCTTTAGAAGTTGTGTCTTGTCCTGGTCACCTCATTTAATTCTTATTTGCAGAGCCGTCTTATTATGCAAGCTGACCCATATGCGTTTGTTGTGTTTGTTTTTTGAAACAGACTTTCAAGAATCCTCCAAGCCCAGAGATCAAGCGGGGTATGCAACGTTAGCTGGGTTTGTGGCTTCTGGTGAGGTCAGTTTGGCTCGGAGGTTCAAATGCTTCAAGCCATGTTCTATCCTCCAAGCTCCAACAGTCAGACCTTTGGGGCTGTCTATGATGAGTTTGTCATACTCTATTTTTGCGGTTGTCTATGATGAGTTTGGCATGCTTTGTTTTCTTCCTATTTATTTTCCTTACCTGAACAATGGTTGGATTTGCCGTTTGCCGGTCTGAGGTGTATGTTCCTCAACCCTAGATCCAAAATATTTCAAATAATATGCTAGGATCCAGTGATCCCATTAAACCCATAAGGAATGGCACAATGTTTGCGTGAATCAAAATGAAGATGCTCCATAATATTTTCTTCTATCATTTTAGGGCTTTTTTTTGTTGTTCAATTTAGGGTTTTCATTTACACTGGCATATACTGAAAATTCCCTTTGAACAATAAGTGGAAGGAAGGGCAGCCCAAAATATCCAATTTCATATAGCATGGTGAAAACTTAACCAAGCTTAATAGAAAATACAAGGTCGTGAGCATTTAATCAAAGCTCTTTGTTCAATAATAGAATAGAATGAAGCCTAACGACAACATTATCTGGAGCGTGAGGACCTGCTAGCATGTATAGGCCGAAATGATTCGAGTTTGAAACTTCAAACCCGAGATGGGCACTGGAATGAAACAATTTTTGGCGCTGGAACAGGGACGGAGGCTTCGTGCCGGGCGATGGCGGCGCCCATCTCGGGTCGTAGCGATGCTGCTAATGGCAGCGGCACTTTTGCCTCTGAATTTGAAACCCTCTCTTTTCCAGACATCTTCTGCTTTTCCTCTTCCTTCTGGCTATGGCATTGATCCAAAATGCGGGGCGGCAATAGCAACTTTTTTGAAGTCGTGAGAGTTTGAAAGCTTTGATAGTAGCAACTAATAAGCAAAATCGTGGTCTTCCTTGGAGGAGCAGGTAATGATGCAAGCTTATCAGTTTTGAGTCTTATGCGATTGAACTTCTTTATATCATTCGCTTGCTTGTTTTCGAGAAAATGCTATCAATTTCTTTTACATCCTTCTACCTATGTAACATAACTGTTCTAGTCGGTGTTTTTTTATTTATCTAAAGATCTTATTCCTTTGCAGTTCCTTATTTTCTCATATTATAAACAAAGGTATTGCTGTATTTTAAATGATTGGGCTTTGCAGATAAAGTTTTATAGTAAGACTCTACTTATGTTCTAACTATGCCTCTCCGAGAGAGTGAAAGCATGCGTCATCCTTTGCCTTCATTCCTCTAGTTTGAGCACAGGAACTATTCATTCAACTCCTTGAAGATGATGGATCTAGGTGGATCAAATCTGTGGGGCAATTTATTAACTTGTTTTACATCCTTCTATGTGACAGAACTGCTCTAGACAAATCTGTGTTTTCGATTTATCTAAAGATCTTATTCATAATATACACTTTACTATTTTCTCGTTTTATAAAAACTAGGGTAGTATTGTGTTTTAAATGCAGATACAGTTCTATAGATGGGTATAAAATCACTAGTCGGGTACAAAAAAACGCGAAAAAGCAAAGCAAAAAGCAAAGCAAAAGCAAACTTTTTCGGTTCACATTTCGGTTAGCTCCGGAATCAGAATTTTGGCGCCATAACTACCTCTGGCGATGGCGATGAAGCTTTCTGACGAAGGAATGGTACCGCAGAAATGGATTAAATGGTTGGAGGATCAAATTACTGACGAGGATTGGGAATCAGTCTGGAATCATGGCTTCACTGACGGTAAAATTAAGAAATTTTATGTGAAGCCTCATTTAAAAGAACTGCTAGATTTTCTTATCTCAGAGCTTTATCCTCATGGTCTGGCGAACAATGAGCTCAGGAAGAAATTTGCCTTTGCATTTACTTGGGAGAATTGTAGTCGAAAATCTTAACCCTGACGAACACAAGATAAACTGGGTTTCATTTAAAGAACAAGTTGACAGTACCCAAGGAAGCTAGTTAAGCTCGAACAAAAACATTCCACGGGCCAAAAAAATTCTCCAGGCAAAGCGGAGAAGAACCACACCAAATCCCACACCATTGAAGCCAAGTAATGCACAGTTTACTCTCGTGCAAGTGTCTTTGTTCCTTTGCTAAAAAGAGGTAGCTTAATGTTTAATGTTAGGGTCTTGGATGAAGAAGTGAATAGGTTGGAGGGTGAATTTGAATTGTGCAAGAAAGATCTCGGCAGACATTGCAAGCAAGATCACCCTAAACAGTTATGTGAATGAGAGAGATATTGCCGGGATCGAGCAAGCAAGAGAAGACATAAGCAAAGTCAATTTTGAGATCAATTTTTGGAATCAAAGTAGAAAAGTCGATTCGATAAGAAAAGAATTGAGGACTTGATGCGGGGACTTGATGCGAGAAATTCTATTGCGAGGAAATTAGAGAGCCTTATTGAAAAGGTGGATGATCATCAAGTTGAGAAGAAGAATGAATTGGAAGCATTACATGGAGTGCTAGAAAGGGACCTGCTCAAATGGAAGAATTACAGGGCTAATTGCTATAACTTGAGTAGTGTAAATGCCTCAGATTCAGTTCAAGTTATTGCAAAGCGGTTGCCATTGTGTTATGAAATACCATGTTCTGCATGTGGATTAGCTTTCCAAGATGACTACAAGATTAGTGCAGTGCTACCATGCCAACATGCTTATCATTTAATTTGCAGCCTGCTTCTTGTAGAGAATAAAAAATGCCTGGATTGTTCTATGGATGTCCCAATGAAATTCTTTGAAGAACTTGGCTTAGAGACCAATGCAAATGAAGGAGAAGAAAAAGAAGAACAGCAAACAGAAGAATCATCTAAGAAAGTAAGTATTATTTATTTGCTTTGCTTTATTTGTGAAAATTGCTTTTGTTGAAAAGTTTTGGTCATGTTATTTGCAGGAAAAGTTACCAACAAAAAGGAAACATGATGACTATGTGGATTTAGATGAATTTGGTGAATTTGCTGATGTGAATGAAGATCTGGTGATTCTGACCGTGCATATGAAGGTACTTTAGAAAATATTCCAAGTTCTTCGAGGGAAGGAGCTTCTTTGGGAATTAAGAGCAGGTTGAGAAGAGCTACAATCAATATCAAGGAAACTAGCCTTGAACCTCAGCAGACTATTCTTCCTGATCCTGTAACTCCAACTCAGATATTCACATCGAATGCTGTGGAACAGACAACTCCACAGATTGTGGATCAGCAGGAGCTGGACAAATTGGTGGTCACAATTGCAGATGCCACAACAGAATTACCAGCAGTGGATGAGCAAGACAAAGAAGCTGATCAGGAGGATGGAAGAGAAGTTCAAGAGGATGCAACAAAGAATACAGCAATTCCAAGGAAGCGTGCTGGCAGGCCAGCAAAAAAGAAGAAAGCAATCAAACCTATTCCCAAAGTAGTTGCTGAGAAGGTGCAAGTTACAAAAGGTGACAAACGCCTCAATAGAAAGAATATTAGATGCCTATAATGGGAAGGGCTAAACTTTGAACCTGTAAACCACTCTGTATTTGACATTGTCATATTTTCAATTTGTAAGATTTCTGTTAAAATAAAATCTTTTCTAAATATTAGAATCTGTAAACTTTTCATTAAAATAAAATGTTTTCATTGAATATGTGAATCTGTAATCTTTTCATAGTTGACAATGTCATATCTTAGTTTGTGTCTAAAGTGTTTTTAAAATGTATCTCTTGTTTGTAGGGAGGCACAAAGACAAACTGTTGGTCCTTGATTTGAATGGTGTGCTTATGAAGAGTTGGCATAAGCATGACAAACACAGAACACCAATACCTGCAAATCTGAAGAAACTGTACACAACCAACAAAGTGCTGGTTTGCAGACCAGGTTTGCATAATTTCATGGACTGGGCCCTAGAACATTTTGAAATTGCTATTTGGTCCAGTATGAACCGCTACAACATCATTGAGTGCTGGGCCCAGGATGTTGCTGCAGATTATCTTATTAAGTTCAAGTTCATTTGGGAAGGAGCACAATGTTTGAAATTGCCTTATCCACACCGGACCAATCCGCACAAGCGGTCTATTTGAAGCCACTTTCTTATGTCATTGAAGCATATCACGAAATGAAGAATGTCTTGTTGGTGGATGATTCTCCTCATATAAATCTTTTTTTTTCACCAAGTGTACCATTCTTTAATAGTTAGCTCATTTCCGGTTTGATGAGGGCACAGAATGGTTTGAAAAGATGAAGGATGTATTGTTTGGTTGGGCTGAAAGTCCTGAGCCTACAAAATTTGTGAAAGAACATCTTGCCCCAGAAATTGTCAAACAAGAAGACTTTGATATTTTGGATTTGTGTTCCAAGCATGTGCGGGAGAATCCAAGATGGGCTATTCTGTGAAAAACGGTTTACCATGATGGAACTTCCGGTAAGCAATTTATTTTTGCTTGATTTGCTTGATTTGCTTGGCTTGCCATATCTTCTTACCTTAATCGGAGTTACGCTCTTGCGGGTTCCCGGAAGACGTTGTGAGGCAATGGATGTTAAGGAATGTCAAGAAAAGTGTAAGATGTGAAAAAAATACAATTAACCATAAAATTTTCTTCTGGTTGCCACATTTTTGAATGCACATCATTGTGCAATGTAATGTTAGATGTGAATATACACGGCATACATAAATTTTTTTCCCTCAGTTTGCGGATTTTGAATGCACATCATTGTGCACTCTATTGTAAACTGTTGTAACAATATCAATATGAATGTCAATGTTTTGTACTATGCACTTGTGAACTGAAACCCAAATCGAGAGAGCATTGAACTCATTCCCGAGCAGGTAAAGATGACATGATTTTTTACGGCGGGTCTCTTCTCCTAACATGTACATGTTGCCACCAATATCATTCATGTCAAACTTAACATGCCTTACCAAGTGGTCAGAATTGAAGCCACCGGCTTGTCCACCAACAATTGAAAAGTTAGAGTGTCTAATTCTTTGATAGTAGTGGCCTGATACTATAACCTCTCAACATTGTATACATTCCCCCACTCATCAACATAAGAATCCGGCAATGTTTGCTTTGTCTCCGATTACAACTGCTTGAGTAAGTAAAGTCGACACCCTCATCATTATTTTCTTTCTTGAGTGCGACAAAGTTATCCCCAACTTCTAAGATGTCACCGAGGTAATCAAGCTCACCCTCATCATCATCATCTTCTTCTTCCTCCTCCTCATTGGATAATTTGTCTTACGCATTCCTTTGGTTGTACTTCTTTTGGTTTTAATACACCTTCTTTCCAGCCCTCCTATCCTTCTCTTGTTAATGCAATTATCCCAATCTCCATGAAAACATGCTTGGCAAAACAAGCAAGGCATCATCAGGTACTCACTTTTGTTGGATCCTTCCTATCAAGTGCCCTAATGCTATGTAACTTTGAGCTCCCATTCAAAGTTTTCCATTCCTTCTTTTCTAGACTTATCTATGTCCTTAGCTTCAATATTCCAAAAGTACACGGAAAGCATTGACTCAAAGCAAGTTAATGCAAAAAACAAAGCAAAACAAATTGAGAAAGCAAATGCAAAAGCAAATTGTTAGCAAAGATAATCAAAGCAGAAATCAAAAGTAATGAGACATCCACGGAATTGAATGAAAAACATAAATGCAGAAAGCAAATGCTGAGAACAAATTTAATGAATGCGTAAAGCAAATGCAAAAGCCAATTCAAAGCAAAGTTAGTCAAAGCATTAATCAAAGCAAAAAGCAAAAAAAGCAAAGCAAAAGCATCAAAGCAATTCCATCAGAGCAAAAGATAATCAAAGCGAAATCAAAGTAATGAGACAACCACGGAATTGAATGAAAGCCAAGATAAATGCGAAGAAAAGCAAATGCGAGCAAATTTAATGAATGCGAAAAGCAAAAATGCAAAAAGCCAATTCAAAGCAAAGTTAGTCAAAGCATTAATCAAAGCAAAAGCAAAAGCAAAAGCAAAAAAGCAAAAGCATCAAAACAATTCCATCGAGCAAAGATAATCAAAGCGGAAATCAAAAGTAATGAGACAACCACACGGAATTGAATGAAAGCCAAGATAAATGCAGAAAAGCAAATGCGAGCAAATTTAATGAATCACGAGAAAAGCATATGCAAAGGCCAATTCAAAGCAAAGTTAGTCAAAGCAAAAAGCAAAAAGCAAAGCATCAAAGCAATTCCATCAAAGCAAACACTAGGCCACCTACCCGGAAAATACCTCTTTTTTCATTGGCACAAGGATGGTTTTCAATGTACCATTTTAGGAATTCCACCGCATCCTTAGCACATTGCGCCTTCGGGAATCATACTTCGGTTGCTCCTTTGCTAGAATTAATTTCAAAACAGCTCCACTCCATCATGTTCTCCTTTTACCATGAGAACTTGCAAAAAAAACACCATAAATATTCCAGTAGGATTGTTCACAAAATTTCTACCTATGTACCCGACGAAGGTCCGCACCTTTGAATTGAGATGTGCAACCATCACTCCAAAAACATGGTTCTTCGTACTCTATATTCATTTGTTTCAGCCATCGTGCATGGACTTTCAAGCGATGGTTGACAAACTTCGGTTGAATGCTCCTTGCAATCAGAAATGTAAAAATGTGTCTCCTTAATTATTCTTGATCATTGCACTGAACTTGTTTCTCGATCCCGAACAAGATCGCATTTGTGTTCCTAAATTCTTCCTCTTCCTTTTACTCAGAGGATGTCTATAGGTAATGTGAACAAGAATAGTAATTTGGTTCGGTATGCCAATGGCATGATTGTACTTCCTTCAATTTTGAGGCTATAGTTCTCAGTAAAATCAATCAATGATACAATAGTATTCTTTGGAAAGTTGGCTAAGCATTGCTTAAATTGCTTTGCACTTGCCAATGTCTTAGATGTAATTATGTGGAACAAATTGCACAAGTGTCTTGTTGGCATACCGAATAAACTCTTGTCTTTGGAGCAGACTTGTATGCTAATCTTGTGACTTTAGTTGGTTTTTTTCCTCCCCTCTTACGAATTGAACTCTCCTTCAAATTACCAGGCTCTTGCTGCAATACAGCAGACAATTTGGTGATGTTAGGTCCTAAACAAGTTTCAGAAAAAGTAAATAACACTAAAACAAATTAATATACCTTCTCAAACTGTTTCCACTCAACAGAAATGTCTTTCATTGTCTTTTCCTTTGGACAGATTGGCAATCTGAAAGCTACAACGTTAGCTCATTTCCAAAATAGATATACATGAATGTTAAATGTACCTTTTCAAACCACAAGATTTACAAGCAACCATCAGACAGGAATGCTTGTGCCATTCTTCTAAGGGATCTTGCTTTTCACATACAAGTTCCCTCCACAACTCACTAGTAGACTTGTAAGTCATCAATTTAGCTTTGCATTCATCTCCTTCTCCACACACACTGCAATTGCAGGAACAATTTTCATGAACACCTCTAGGGTCTGTTCTTATTCTGTTCAGTGTTTGAAGAACAAATTCCAAATGGATGTGATACTGACAGCAGCAAGTTTCCCTCTCATGAAGTCTTCTAACAAATGAAGGCTTCAGCCTCTCAAATGTTTGTTGTGCAATGTTGATATGTGGATATTGTTGCTTGAAAGCCATATAGAACTGGAGCTGCAGACAACATGTAAAATTCATTTTGTAATGCATAAAGCAAAATCATGAAAGTACTGAAACAATGAAGCAAATCAATCATAATAAGTAATTAATCAAAGATACTGAGACATTGCAGAATGCAAATTTATAAAGCAATAGGGACTGAAACAATGCAGATAGCAAATTCATACATAAAACATGTGAAGCATAAATTGTTCAACTTCAACATGAAAAGTTTTATCAAACACTACAAATTAACAGCTGACCAGAAACATTCCAGATATAAATACCTGGGAGACCTCAAGCAAATGGATTGGATGGTCAACTTTATTGCCATTTTCTGTCTTAAACTTCCTCACATGTTTTTTGTATGGAGAAACTCTTGTGTTTTCAGTCCAGAAACTGCAGACAACCTTTTTCACTTCATCACTGACAGAATCAGACCTTTTCTTCCTCAAAAACATAGACCAGGGACCTGATTCCCTTTTACGCCATTACTCTTCTTCTATAGGCTGCACAAATAGATTTTCTAGGCACTTCAAGCAGCCCCTTCACCGCAGAATGATTAAGTTTATTCTCTGTGGATGTAACCATTTGTAAAGTTGACCTTTTTGCTGCCAGAATGTCAATCTTTCTGGTTCGTTTGTGCAGCTGCATAGTTTCCTTCACATTAGCAATCACTTTTTGCATAACCTTTGTCTCTCTTTTGTCTGCAACGCTTACTTGTAAAGGTACATTTGGTTTTATCTTTCTTACAAATCATCCACAATAGCGACCTTATCTAAAGCATTGGCATGTTTTGTCGATCCTCAAAATAATCATGCATATCCTTTGAAATCTCCTGAATTCTTCTCTCACACCGAGGCTTAATTCTTTGGAATTAGCAGGGCGCTTCCATCAATTCCCTTTTGCGTTTCCTTGATTCCCTCTTTACAGATCAATTTCACGAAAAATCGGTCTCTTCTCATCTTCATCCATTCAAATTATGAATATGAGAAACTCCAATCCCGATTCTCCACCGTAACCAAATTAGAGAATGGCAAGAGAGGATGTTCCCGCCAACCTCGCCTCCTTCAATTTCGCAATTACACTCCATCATTCCTCCCGCCAAAGCCAACCGTAACTGATTCCCCAATAATCGGACAGCCATGTCATCGATCCGTAGGAGTGATCGAGTTTGGGGAATTCACGATTATTTGTGTCTTTGAGAAGAACGAGCAAAGCAATTCGATAAAGCAAAAGCAAAGCAAAGCAAGCAGACGTCCGGACACTACTTTTTCAACCCCACGAGTGATTTTATACCCAGATACCTAAGACTCTGCGTATATACTAACTATGCCTCTCTGGAAGTGTGAAACACTTGAGGAAATGCTTAAGGAAATAATCCTTTGCTCATGTCGTAAGGAAAAGCTTCTTCATTCATCTTTCATTTGCAGGTGGTGGATCCAGGTGGAACAAATCCAGAGGGCAAAATGGTGAATGACTTGTGCTTGTTTGATGAGAGTGGCTATGACATGCCTTTGCCATGGATTTACTTTTAGGATGGATTTTGTACTTTAGGCACCTATTACTGCTTTTTTAGAAATCAACATTGCTCAAATTTAAATGAAGGGATGCATTAGCTGGGTAGGGAATCAAGCTAACGCCTGTAGAATGATTGAATCACTGGAATAAATTCAAATAAGCCAGTTCAATGCCATTAAAGGGATTAGATTGGTTCTGCATTAAAGGGATTAGATTGGTTCTAAAGGGATTGGATTGGTTCTGCATAGTATAGATGAAATGAATTCATGGACACCAGTTCAATGTTATTTTTGGGATTTGGCTTTCTCAAGGTTCGATTCCTGGGTCCCATAGAATAATTAAGTGTCTTAAAGCATACATATTCACATGCTTACCACTATAGTATGTCATATGTACAAACAATACCTATAAACCACTACATTGTATACCATAATATATCATATGTACAAACCATGCCTATGAAACACTATTGTACAATGTCACCACCATTGTAAAGCAAAGAAGATAGATGTGGTAAGCGTCACAAAGCATGTCGTACTAAGCAATATTATACATCATATACTTAAAGTAGGAATAGGGATCATCTAGACTTAGCATGTTAGAAAGCAATATTATACATCATATACTTAAAGTAGGAATAAAGATTGGCTAGATTTAGCATGTTAGAAAGCTATATTCGTTTATCATACTATCAAAATATACTTAAAGTAGGAATAAAGATTGGCTAGATTTAGCATGTTAGAAAGCTATATTCGTTTATCATACTATCAAATTGTATTAATCAACCATATTGCATAAGCATACAGACTTACTGTGGTACAAAATAATGTTTGTTTCTCACACTATTAGATCATCAAAACATATATAATTCTCCTAGGGAGATGCTTTTGGAATATTCCTGTGTTATTCCTATTTCTGAGATCGACACGTAAGTCTCGTGGGTTTCTGAAGAAAAAATGTTAAAATCCGATAAATAGGGAGAAAAGGGCCTTTTTGAAAAAAAAAATTGTTGCATGATGTGTCGTTTTTGAGAAGACAGGAGTGTGCACGATCGGATCGGACGGATTTGGCCAGGCGCACCCTGTTCTTGCCATCGCCGGAGCTCGTCCCACTGCAGAATAAATGAAATGAAACCCCACTACTGCCGGCAAAAGAAATCCCAGTGCATTGCAGATTTTTTTTGCATGATGAGGGCATTTTCTGCAATTTACCTCGGATGTGGACTGTTCTTCACGGTTTTCTGCCCATATTTTCTCCATCTGTGCTGCCGGATCTGCCTCTCCAGCATGCCTTAAAAGCGAAGCTGCCCCGTCGCCAACACCCTAAAAGGTATGTTTCGGCCATGGCCGACCTTCTTTTTCCACTCTGCAAATCAAACAAATGTAAAATTTTCGGTTTCAGGCTTTCAGATTCAAAATTGAATAAGCTGCAGGGCCAAAATCCAGTGTCGTTTTCCAGCTCTGTTGTTTTTCTTTGCATATTAATGGCGATCAAATCCTGAGTAAATACGCCTGCAGATATCGAGTTCCCCGCTTTTTTTCGTGATGTCTTCTTTGGATATGGTGTCTTTGCATTGCCATGCTCGCGAGCCGCCAATTTTGGTGTTGTAGGGTTTTACGGCCAGGGAGCTGTCTATCACTCACTGGACTCCATAGGCGGGATCCTATAGGGAGATATGATGAAGGAACTTGAAGAGGTAAGCTTCCTGTTGAGTTGTGGCAAGACAGAGCACCGCCGCTGTCTGCCGTTGATTCTTGCAGCAGGGCAATCGCCCACTCTGCAATTGATTTTGCCTCTACAATCGGGTGCCAGTAGTTTGCCGTGTCCGAATTCCACTGCGTCTTCTGGCGCCATCCACCATAGCTACCCATAGCTCGCGTATTTAAACCAGGGTTGCCAAGGGCAAGGATTGTAGCAGGCAATGATTGAATGCCAATGCAGTAGCAAGTTTCCAGGATTTGGCGAATAGATTATCAATTCGAAGTTGTTCACTCTTATCTAATAGGTTACTAATAGTGTTATTTGTTGTTGCGAAGTGTACAATAGAACAATTAAAAATCTTATCTCAATGTACTGTCTGTTGGGAATGCACATACATCTGTGAGGTACAAATCAGACATATAATGTTTGTTTGATGCTAATAAAATCTGGATGCCCATCATATCCTAAATATATCTGTCCTGAAGCAGGTAAATGTCGCAAGCAGGGCAGCTAATGGAGAAAGCAATGGAATAACATAGGGAGCTGCAAGACTAGAGGTTAGTTACAGTCCACTTGCATATTGTTAGCGTCATATGTAGCTGCATCGGAGGAAATAAATACGACTCATAGACAAGGAAATTTAAATTTAAGAGTGTCTGATTCATTCTAGAACATGAGCGTACGTTTTTATCAAGTCTTTATCAAGTATTGGAGACATCAAACAACATCTAAACAGGAATGTAAGAATGTTCTTAGCATTGTTGGTTATCAGTTGGAACAATGGAGTACGATGGTAGGTGTCGAATGCTGGCCAACAATTATATGTATTGGGCCTTGGGTCTGTTGCTCAGTATGCCCTTAATGGAAAGAATTGAGAGGTGTTTATTGTTGTAGTTGATACAATTTTGTGAATGTTTTGCGAGAGAGCAATTTATCACACTTTGAATATGCTTGGCGTGGACGTAACCCAGAAGTGTTTGGTTGCTGAAGCATGGTATTCTGTGGTTGCAAAATTTAAAAGCTTGCAGATAAAAGATGCACTATAGAAGGATGCGAGTGACACAACCTTGCACCTACAAGTGAATTGCCACCCACGTATTTTGAAGTCAACAAATTTAGGCGGCATTTCAAGAACTTGTTGATGTTTATGGGTGAGTTTTTACTTCTGATTGGCCTCGTTTGTTGATAAACTTCTTTAAATGTGCCCTGTTGATAAACTTCTTTAAATGTTTCCTGTGGGATCTACTCTATGGAAGCAGCCAACATATCAAGTTGACCAGCTCTAGCATTGTTGTGCACTTCTGCAATTGCATATAATGTAATAATCAATAAAATCTCGTGATACGATTTGCTTTATTTGATATTGAATACCAATTCCAAACGGAGAGTACTTCAAATAGGTAACAAGATTATGCAAATAAAACTCACTCTAGTGTAAAAGATGGAAGCCTTTCAATTATTATTTTTACAACAAATATCATATAGTTCATCTAATATGAGCTCGAATCAATTGAGTTTGATTTTGAGTTTAAATACACGACAAGCATATTTAATTTTAGTACCAACACCAAAGAATTGTTTTACAAAAGGTTTTTGCACTCACAAGGTTCCTACAAAATTGTGCCTCAGTTAGACTCTTATATCACAAGGTTCTAGACTCTTATATCACAAGGTTCTTACTATAATATTTGCCTCAACTTATGGTCTGCATATCTAATATGCATCCTAACTAATGTGTTCTTACTAATATTTGCATCAACTTATGGTCTGGACATCTAATATGCATCCCTTAATACTGTATGCTTCCTTCCTTGAGCTTCCTTGATGCGTTTTCGATTAGGGCTTCCTTGATACTGTATGCTGTTACGGGAAAAGAAACAATGCCCAAGAAAGGTCCAACTAGTTTGCTTCATACTCCTCGCACCCTACACCTGGAGATGGCCCACAACACCTTGCACTATTTACCAGCACCTGAATTTATACGCTGCGACAGCCCTATACTCCTAAGGATGCAGTTGCATAGAGTAGTTGAGATGCTTTTGCATTGCTTTTGAGCTTTTTGAGAAAAAAATTGGAGGTTAGAGTTCTCC
Source organism: Isoetes taiwanensis (assembly GCA_021234155.1). NCBI lineage: Eukaryota > Viridiplantae > Streptophyta > Lycopodiopsida > Isoetales > Isoetaceae > Isoetes > Isoetes taiwanensis. The sequence goes on from JAJEKV010000006.1 coordinate 25,416,814, forward strand.
AACTTAAACACATCTAGTTCAATTTCGCGAGTCCACAACTGAGATCCTTTTGACTTGATAGAAAACTCCTTTGCCATGAATTGGGCAAAAGAAGCCGCCGCGATAAATTTCTTGTAGTAATAAACTATACTGTATAACCACATATCGTTTGTAAACTTTTTGGCCCACAAACTGATATTGGTTTAAATGTATGGCTTTCACCAACAAACTATGGTTAAAAAGTCATACTGATTCAATTTTGGTGTAACTCATTCCCATGGACGGCCCGGATGTGTCGCGTGGGCAGACGGCCCAGATTTCTGCAGGCCCCCTCATGTGTGCGAGTACGGTGAAACGGGCCTGAAACGGATTCCGTCGAGCCCTGGTGGTGATACCGGAGGCCGGTATTTTTACCTCCGGCCAGGAAATTGATTCTGGATTTTGGCAACGTGAAGAAAGAGCTCAAATCCGGGGCTAATTCTAACAGACAATACAAATAGAATGAAATATCCTCAATCATTGATTACATTATAACAATGCAAAGAGAAAAAAATCTGAAGAGGTCACATTCTGTGTGATGGTGTTTCATCCAGATTGCTAGACGTGTATACAAATTACAGGCTGCAGCGATGCTATTCAACAGATAAGATAGATTTGAGAAAGAAAGGGAGGCCAGAGCGGGAGGAAACGGCCTTTGTTTTCAGAGCAGAGGCCCTCTCTCTGATGCCACTGTGCTTTTCCATCACAATTCGGGCGCATCTTTCAACCTCATCTGCAGATACAAATCCTTCTGCTGTAGCTTCTACTTCAATTCCGATCTTGAGCTCATCCACCACATACCTGCAAACGAATGGCTGATCGCCCATAAACGGCCAGCACACCATCGGAATCCCAGCTATGGTTATGCATTCCACTATCGAATTCCAGCCACAGTGCGTCAAAAAGCCCCCAATTGCAGCATGCCTTAGAATAAGCTGCTGGGAGCCCATCTGTAAATAATAAGGCCTTCATTTTCTGCTGGAATCCTTCCGAAGCGCGGCTATGGATGATTCTGCGGTAACCCATATAAAGGGATGCTTGCTTGCCTCCAAACCCTTTGCAATTGCAAAATCTGCGCATCCTCTAGTGTCTCCTACTTCCGAAACACAGAATGCAGAACCGTGCGCTCTGCTTTTTTTTTTCAACCAATCTAAACACTGCATATCCCCTTTCGGCTCGCCCTTGAACACAGCTCCAGAGATCATTTCAAGTGATTTCTCAAAGATCCAAGAACAGGGATGAACTAGAGGCCCTACAGGAAACATCTTCACGCCTTTTGCCTCGGCATATCTTTAAAACATGTAAAAGCGTTCCATCTAGCTCGTTGAAAGTATTGAGCAAAATCCCATCTGAGTTTAGGAATTGGAAGCGGTGAAAAAAGCGGGTGGTCCTTCTCCTTAACATAATCGGGGAACACGGGGCCAAGGAATAACAGGCAAATTCTGATCAATTTCTAGACCTGGGTGAGAAGCCGGATCGGCGCCTGCGAGGATCAAGCTTGCAGATTTAAGCAATGCGGCAAGGTAGAACGGAGCGGCAGGGTAGAAAAACGGCGTTTGAGATTGAGCTTGGGGCTGAGATGAAGACCAGCCAACGATCATGTCGGAAATCAAGGCAATGGGCGGGTTTGCATAGCAAGGATCGGATTTTCCAAGGCACCTCCTCCTCTGCGGAAAAATCTGTCTTGAATTTAGCAGCGCTCCGGCTGAATTTGCGCACCCCTTCACCCGGCCATCTGGCCCCATCCTTCCGACCTTCAATTTCACGGGATCCCTCTAACGAGAACAAAGGCTATGTCCAGCCCTTGGCCTGGATCTTCTTCATTGCCATACACAACCGATGCATATGCCGACTCGCTCGAAAATACTATCGTCACTGACATCCCTAACCTTGCCATGGCCCTTGCCAGATTCACCATTGCAGTTACATGACCTCGCCCACTTGCTATACAACATACTACATGTTCAGATCTTCTCTCGCTCCTGCAATCTATTGCCATCTCTTTATCTGCAATTTGCCCCTGTAATTTTGCTCCTTCTCTAACCTACTTATAGATGCTTTTCATGGAATGTGATAAATTCTTTACCCACTTCCTTGAACATTCTCTATTAGCATGTTTAGCATGTTCCTGGAAATTGACTTTGACTTGACTTATAAGACAAGCAAAGCCACCGCTATATGATAGGGTGATTTTCTACTACAGCCACCTTCGCCCGGCGCTCTATGCAAGTGGTCAAGGGTCAAATAAAGATTTGATGCTGAGCATTTGTAAAAATGTACATATCAACCTATGATTGTGCGTATATGCCCTTAATTCCAAATAGTCCATCATTATTTTGCAAGTTACTGATTATTGATGATAGCGGTGCATTAGAGATGTCATGAACACATAAGATTTCTAATGTTAAGATCAATACATAAGTAGTTGAAATTGTGCTTCTCTAGTTTGATCATGCCAGTTTTTTGAACCAACCAATAAACCGAATTTTTCTTGGATGTAATGCAGGCTTCAACACAATACTTCAAACTATTTCTACATTATGCTGATCTGCATAAAAGACTGATTGAATAGCTCTGTCATAGCTTTCCACATAAGATTTGACGTGGATCTGAGTAAAAACTTAGAGTGGACCATGTTGAAGTAGTTGCAGACAAAAATAAGGAGAATAGACCATCCAGTGAAAAATATTTCCAACTTTATTTTGTTTGTTTTATTTAATCTCCCGAGCGAGGTTGTTGGACCACGTCCCGAAGGCAAATTCGGTATTTTGAATCTTTGGAGATGCATCCTGAGATTAGGTAACATGCAGGGGCATTTATGTAAGTTTCCCTTATCTTTGTCTATTCAAATAAAAGTTAGATTAGTGTCAGTCCCCTGCCTCCAACTATTTTACAATGGTTTAGAGTACGTTTGTAACAGATAAAGGGACACAATGTTCTATATTCTTCAATAATGCTGAAAGCTATTAAACGAGTTGCGAATCTTGGATTTCATTTTATATCCAAACCAACATATAATCAAAGCATGCTTAATTGTTATTTAGATAGATATCATAATAAACAATTTTACTGGTAAAGATAACTGTTTGAAAGATTCTACCAGATTGCATGCCTTAAATTAATGAAGAATCAATTGTTATAGAGTTGCACATTTTGTAAGGTCCAGCGGGGTGAAGAGAAATACATCATTATAAAACTGCACAGTTGTTAGTGTCCATGGGTTTGACCTTATCTTAGCATGTTGAAGGGGATGATTAGTTTAAGAAATTATTGAGGAGGAGTGTTCTCTTTGTGGGTTTTTTCTTTTAGGACATGGGGATTAATGGCCACAGTTGTTGGCATGAGGACCTATGAAAAAGTTATCCCTTTTTCTTTTTTTTTTATGGTGTGTCTATAAAAAATGGACCAAAACAAAAAATGTGGCAACGGGAAATTTATAAACATTGAATTAAATAATTGGGCGTTAGTTTGGGCCACCGAGCAATGCATTTACTTATTATGCCACGTGCTCATGTGGAAGCAAGTAGTCAGTTGTAGAATCTAATTTAAGCCGATATTTATCCCCTTTATTCTCGAAGGCATGAAAAAAATGCAAACAAAAATAAAATAAATATTATTCGTGACTCAGACAGCCCGCCAAATTCTACCCAAATTGAGAGCCATGGCGTCATAGATCCATCCTCTGCCTTTCTATTGCAGTAGATTTGAAACAGATAAAAATACCCGCAGATGTCTCTGGAGGTCGCAGGTGTAGAATCCAAGCTCGTGTTTAATTTGAGTGCATTTTTGCTGGTCAAATTCTTTACAGAGTCTTTAATCGGATCGGACATGGATTGCTGCTCTTTCAAGCTTTTGAGTTGCTAGGTTTTGGAGTTAATTTGTCAGTTTGTATATTATGATGATTCAGAGATTGCCCCTTGGATGAACAATGGGGAAAGGAAAGCAGATCGGATTAAAGGGGGCTTTATTGAAAACCGTTCTACGGCAGGATGTCCTTTTCTTTGATAAAGAAACGAACACGAGCGAGGTTAGTCGGCGATGCTATTCTGATCCAGCATGTAATCGGTGAAAAGGTCTGCCCAAATACTTATTCCTCCTTCTTTTTTATTTGGGCACAGAACTAAAATGATGTGCCCACCCACTGGCCACTGTTGTTTGCACTAAGACAGGCAGCATTTCTCACTAACATATTTGAATGTTTCTACTCCTTGCATTCGGCTACGACAGATGGTCTATGGATAGAATTTTGCTTACGCGATATGGCAAATAGGAATGGTAACTATTCATTTTTTCCATACAAATGTAGCCAAGTTAACTTTTCCTATTCGTTGACAAATTTGCAGATCCTTCAAAGCTGCTTTCTCTCGTCAGAATTTGGGCAGTCCATTTGTTGAAGGGCAAAAAGATTGCACTCAATAGATTTGCAGTAAAAATTGCCTCTGATTTCCATCTTGGCAAATGGCGCAGAAGGCCCGGATTTCATGAAAATGAGAAGTTGGGAAAACCTGCGAGCAACTTCTGGCTTATTTTTTCTTCAGCAAGTGTGAAGCACTCAATTTGTGAGCGTGGAAGTTGAGTTAACCCTGTTTGGCCCCTTAATGCAATACATGAAATTCGCAATTGTGAGAAAAGTGTGCGGTAAGCAATTTTGTTTCTATTCAACATGCAAACAGGGCAACGAGATGCTCATAGGCCAGCTTTGGCAGAAGAACAAAAGGAAACACTGGAATATTTTGGCTATTGCTGGATGTCTGAAACCCAAGTGGTGGAGAATGCAGCTTTGGTGCATATGAAAAAACCGAATCAATCATCTGGTGCCAGTGTATTATCCTGACGAGCAGAGCCTGAGCTAAGAGATCTCTCCCAGGATGGAGCACCAAAGCTCCTCTAAAGCCACAATCTGAGAAATGCATGTGGTATATATTCCCTGTCAAATTACTATGAGACAAATTGAGGGTTGTCAGCGCTACACTGCTAGACAGTCATGCTAAACTCAACCGGAGAAATTGTTGAAGGATAGGTCCAGAATAAGAAGCTGAATCATGTTTTAGAATATCGGTGGAATGGATCCGGATGGATGGTTCGGTAAATTTCGCTGTTAAATATTTCAAGTTTGTCAGTGATATAATTACATGACGATTTTTGCGATATCTCTCTCCTCTGTAATTTCTTTAGGAGTTCCAGCACTGGGCAGATTTATTTTACCATGCCCTCCATCGTTCAGATCTCTTGCCTATAACTTTTTCCTCTTTCAAGCGCGAAATGCTGGATCTGGTGCTTTCATTCATATAACTAGCCCCAATTAATCTACGAAAGAATCTTGTTGGAGAGCCCATTTTCGGAAGGAGTAATTTTCATGACCAAAAAATTTCGCGATATCGCCTACTGACGTGGCAGGTCGCGAGGGCGAAGTTCCAGCGGCGCTGCAGACGCCAATCGGCATGCCCGAAAATTTTGAGCGAAATTTTTGGTCATGAAAAATTTTCAACGAAATTTTTAGGAGCTTGAAATTTGGCATTTCCTGATTGCTTTCATCCCATATTCTTTGCCCCAATCGATAGAAGATTTCGGTTTTTAAAAACCTGCTGATCTGGGCCGAAATTTCAAGGTCCCTAAAATTTCGTTTCGACTAAGCTCACCTTTGAGGCCGTAGTTGTTTAAATCCGTGCAAGGGGTAGTTGAGCAAAGATTTGATTGCTTGCGTAGCACAGCAGTATCATATCTTGGTTTTGGCTCGATCCCATGGACGGCTGGGACTGGATGAGGTCAGGCCCAGTCCAAAAATCGAGGTCCAGAACCTCACCCACCCACTCGGTTCTCGGCTCATGGGAACATCCTAAAAGCGAGACCAGGCCTTGAGGAAACCCGAAGGTTTTACGCCATGGAAAGCCCCTCAACCTTGCCCGACGGGGTCTTGAAAAATCATGAAGCAAAGACATGCCACATATGTGCGTTTTAAACCGGTTTGCGGTCAGATCTAAGAGCACACTCGGAGCTTGGCTACGGCGGGGAAGAAGCATGTGTAGCCCGAAAAAGGTCCGCCTGAAAAATATACATAATTCGAAAAACATAGCCATCACTGATTTTACTCTAAATTTTTGCCGGAAAGTTGGATATTTATAATTCAAAACAAAGAAACTTTATGGCGGCCTAAGCGGCCGCCCGAACGTTCTCTTCACCAACTCATCTATCATTGGTAGAACATGCAGGAGTTGAACCTACACTTTTTTTTTTTTTTTTCCTTTGTGTTCAGCGCTTGAATTTGCCCATTTGTGTCTAGCAAAATTGCCCGTTTTCGTGCACCGCCTCTTCTGGCCTTGCCAGAGACTTTACTGCGTGGAATGACCCTCCTGATGGCAATTACCTAATACGTAAATACACCAATGGGTGTTGATGCGTTAGCATCTTGTTTCGAATTATAGCTAGCCCATAGCCTATGGGATAAAAAAAAAAAAAAAAAGGTCAAAAGTGGTCAAGACATGGCCATTCTGCTGACCCATGGCCGATAACTTCCACCGGTGCGTAGCGGCTGCCGGATCTCCGACCCCTTATATACCATGCCCACTTTTTTCCATCTCATCTCACTGTTCAATTAAGCATTTCTTCTGACATTTCTTCTTCAATCCAACAATCCTTGCATTCCTTACGAGTTTCTTCTTCAATACCTTGTTTTACGTAAAATTCCTTTCTCTTAATCTTATGGCCCTCTTGAGAAAGGTCTGTTTGGACCTTGATAATGATCGAAAAATGCCGGGCTATTAAGTCTTCCCAGGCATATTTCCTTCCACTTCTCCCTCTGCGGGTCACTTTCTTTCTTATAATTTTCCTTTACATTTGTCAATCGCTTTTGCAGTCATTAAATAGGCACCTCATAATGATGTAATGATGGTGCACTTATTGGCTCGAGCTTAGAAATTAATGGGTTCACTCACTTTCCTTTTTAATATTGGAAGAATTTCCTTTTATGTGGGGATCGTGCTCTTGCTGTTCTGGATTGTTATTTCCATTGGAGCTGTTAGTCCTAGTTTCGATGCGTAGGCATGATGTTGGTTGTTGATTTCAGAGCTTTAAATCACTGCACAGGCCCGACCATTCAAAATTTGAAGCAATCTTTGGGCTTTTGGTTTTGCTGTTCCATGGACTAATCCGGGCCTACATAGTTTCCGAGGCTTCTGAGGCCAAGGCGCTATCTTTTCCTCTGCAAAGCTTTGGGAAGCTCTTCTGGGGCGAGGTCGCTGAGATTGACTATGGCGTTAAGGGCACACGCAACCCTTTTGCAAGCCTTTTCCAAAACTTCATGACAAATCGCCCGAAAGGAATTGAGCACCGCTGAACAATATGATACTATAGCTTTGCTGTGTTTGAAAGCAGGAGGTTCGCAAAAAAATTCCGGAAGGGGGTTTTCACTGGATGAATGCCTTTCGGCACAATGCAAGCTACTGCAGTAAGCAATTTTTTTGCACAAATGAATCAAGGGAAATTGATAAAAACTCTTTCTTAAGCCAAGCCACGGTATTCCATTTCCTGCAGACGAAATCGCAGTATTCTATTTCTACTGAGGTATGGAGCTTCGTCATCAAGTTTTTATTTATCTTCGTTATCAAGTTTTTATTTATCTGCACTTTTGTAGTCTGCGGATTCACAAAATTTCAAAGAAAGTTGAGCTCGGCAATACGACTAAAGTTGTTGTCGCTTCTTCTCCGGAGGCAAAGAAGAAGGGACAAAGAACAGAAAAAGGCGTGTCTTTTTTAGTCTTAGCTTCCATCTCCAATCTCCAGGTGTGACTTTGATCTGCCATAGCCAAAGCGAGCAAAGCGAGCACCTAAACATGGGCGGAGTCTTTGTTGCAAATAAGAATGCTTGAGTGCACAGCAGATTAGGGTTCCTGGATCCCAGCCGGAATGGTTTCCTCATCGGCCCTTGCAAGACATCACTTTGAGACCAAATCCAGTATGACGTCACTGCATTTATTAGGTTTTATTAATTGCTTGTAAACACGTGTCACCACCAAATAGCTTCAAACAAAATAGCAGCAAATAAATACCTTCAAACAAAAAATGAAACTGCTTTATATATGAGTGAAAAAGGCAATAGAAAAGAAAACAAGAAATTTATCGTGCGGCCTTGCCGCCGCAAACATTCTAGAGAAGCAAATCACTTTTCCTATGTATTATTGAATTTATTTTTATTTTTTTTTGTCACCCCCCATATCTAGAAAAGTAAATCACTCTTCCTATTTCTCTCAATCATCTCCGATATAATTAAGATTCGCTTGGATATTCTACAAATATATATTGAATCAATATTGAATATGCAAAAGTTGAACCTACATTTTATGACCCTGTATTCTAGCGCCTGAGCAATAGAAAGCGGCTGATCCTAATTGACAATAAAATGGTTGTCAAACATTTTTGAACATTCCTTTTTTCATTTTCGAATCCACAAATAGTCAGTATTTTTCTTTGAATATATTGGGCTTGTGCAACAAAGCCAAGGTTGCAAAACCAAATCCTCAAGCATGCAGTAGCTTCTTCACATGCCCATCTACTTCTTCGTCCTGTTATTCTTACTTTGGCACTTAACTGCACTACACCAGGCACAAATGTGCACCTAATTCGTAAGATTTTAACCAAATCAAAACGTAATTGTTTGACAATCAAGTCTTTGGTTTTAAAACTCAAAACTGAAGAGGAATCGCAATGATTTACGTGCCAGAAAGGCAGAAAAAATGTGACCCAAATTGAATTTACTCACGAGGAAGTAGTAACAAAGCTTTTAGTGGGTGAAACTGTGCATTTGTGTATGTGGGTCATGGCAATGCAGGCTTTTCATGCTTGATGCCTGCTATTTTTTTTCCTTTGGCTGCTCGAATTTGGCATTTGGATCGTTCTACCAGTTGAATTCCTCTTTTTCTTTGCTGCTATGTCTTTACCATGTCTGGCACTCGATCATCCCAAGCATCTCCAATTTTTTTGCAGGTTGGAAAGCATTTTTAGGTGACCATAAATAAGAAGCTGAGTAAGGACCAAATGGAATTGCAAATATCTTAGAACCATAGAGTAAATCTGTGGAAAAATATCTCACAGAAGATTGGCAAAAGCATTAGGCTTGCTAGCAATTAAAGTCTTTTACATCTTATGAAGCTTTATTTCTCATCATCTTAGACACATTATCAGATACAACAGGCAGATCCTGGACTTTCTTTTGTGTAGGGGATTGGCCCAATTGACAATCCTAAAAGCATGAGAACTTGCTGAGCGTTCGAAGAATTTGCAGGGCATCCACACAAAGCAACAACTTGTGAAACAACTCCTATAGGAAGCAAATGCACTACAATAATAACTATTAAGTATTATATATGCACAAAGTTTTGACACCACTACGAATTATTATAATAGAATTAACATACAAATTAACAGATAGTTGCAAGATATGAAGACCCATCAAGAGGTGAAACGAAACATGCAGTAAAATGAAATGGATAAAAAAGAAGACCATGGATGGAGAAGTCAAGGTGGAACATGCAAAAATAAGATGAAAAAGGAAATGTACTATTTTTTACAAAGTGAACTTATGTAGAAGGTCAAGTTCATGATTACATCCCTTGGGCTTCTGCTCCAGGTTCACCGCCAATACCACCTTCATATGTAGTACAGCTGGCAACATGCCAAATTTCTTAACATTTTTGCACGATCAAATGCCCTTGGGTAAAACATATTTCAACCAAAATCTAAACAATGCATCCTGGCACTTAGCCAAAAACTATTACCTTGCAATGAACTCAGCAAGCTTCTCAAGCAATTCTGGAACTATTGTATTCAGCATGTGTGCAACCTCATGGAAAAATGACAATCAGAATATAAAACAAACACCTTCAACCCATACGGAACTTATATTGTCTATTTCAAGCTCTAGAATTATAGCAGTTCAAAAGGAAAAGGTAAACAGTTCTAACAGTAAATGGCATACAACTATGGCAGTGTAGCAATCTCTGACATCTGTCTCTTCTCAATCATGCATTCTAAAAAGATTATTAAATGAGAATATATATTCTTATCATGCCTTCGTTACAATATTCCTGCTCTAATGCAGAGAGAACAACTTCTAAATGCAAACGAGGCAAAACATATTTGCGCCACCATGCATAATACCAAGAAACATGATTGGAGAAGGGTCATGATTTACGTCTTTTCAGGTTTTCTAGCCCTAAGTTGTGGCTAAACAATCACAACAAAAAGAAAATTTGAAAAAATAAAAGAACAACATGGACATTAGGACTGAATACTTACTTTTAGAAACTAAGACAGTGCCCGTGGATGCCAAAAAAAGGAACTGTACGAAATTTGCTGATCACCTAGAGCTTTCTAGAAAGCTCTATTAGCAATGGCAGTCTATAATCATCCCGCAATATAGCTTCTAATCCAGGACGACAGAATTTACGATTTTAGAAGGGAAAAGATTCTCGATTTTAGAAAAAATAGTCTGAAGCAGAAGTAACTGGGGCACAAAATGGTAAGAACAAAAACATGAGAAAAATAGAAGATTCCCTTGCCTTATTCGCCCACCAAATGTAGTCCTAGCAGCTCTTCAAGAGGCAGAAGAGAATGAAAATCGATTCATTGAAAATCCTGAGATTGCAAGAGCCAGCAAAAAAACAAACATCTAACAACTAGAAACAACTGAGGAGTGGTACATTAATCCACATATATATGCCTTCTGCCATTGCGAGAACTGGCTATGGCAATAATCTCCATGCTCTCTTGCTGTTATTTCCAGTGCAGTGACACCTTAATCCCATACTCCAACTTGCAAAACGCCTTCTGTCCTTAGATGTTTCAATCATTTTTGTGATCGCCCAGCCTTTTAGGAAGAAATGGGAAGCCGGTTGAGCAGGTGCTGCCAAATTTTACTCGAGGAAGGGGTTCATGTGGGTTGTATCCATATCTAATTCTTGTAAAGCATCTCTAGAAGCATTATCCCTACATTCCTTTAACTCCTCTTGGACTTCCCTGATCCAAATTTCATCAGAAGCATCATTTTGAATAATACATAAGTTATGTGGAACTAGACACGCTGATACAACTAGAGGAACATGCTTCAGATGCATCTCCATTTTCTTCAATAGTCTTATTGGTAAAGGGGGCTTCGAGCATAGGATGAGGTTTCTTGGCGCCTGCGCCACCGTTAGCGGCTAGGGCGGTCGTGGGAGAGGGACCGCCCTTCTCTTCCACAATCCGGCACTGCCGCTGCTCCATTGGTTGAAGATTCTTCTGCATAAGGCTAGCAGGGCATGACAGAATTCTTAGTTTCGAGAAATCAGGGATTCAAGATCTGTTTTGGATGCACATTCTTTCTTCTTTCTGGCGGCACAATCTGGGTCTTGGTCTGTTGTAACAGGTAACCACAAACGTGGTTCTTCTCTTTGATGCTTGCACAAACGTGATTCTTCTCTTTGATGCCTGCATTATGTCCATTTTCCTTTCTTGGTTATGGTCACGCTGGAAAAGTTTGTCTGAATAGGGACACTGGCCTATAAGGCGAAGAGGAGAAGATGTTTCTCAGTCAAGTCCAGGTTATGGAAAGATGCATCAGAATATGTAATTCTTGCAGTGAAAATAGTCTGATAGATATTTCTTGAAAAGAATTTTAGTTATGCCGTTTTCCCTTCACTCTTCCTTGCTAGCAAGAAGATCCAGGTTCTGTTATAGAAGATAAGAAAGATTCAATTTGCTTTGGGAAATTGTGCAGTTAATCAGAATTATTGGCTTATATTGAAGAGAGAAGGATAACAGGATATATAGCAGTAGCCAGATTGAGCACAGAAGCACTCAGGTTGCTTTTTAAGCACTGCAAAGCTTGATAAGCCACACAAATTCTGAAGTTTGAGTGAAACTTTGGTGCTGATGCTGAAGTACCTTGGTTTTCCATATGGAATTAGCATGACATGCCAGATACTGCCAAGTCTGAGTTTGTGCACTCAAATTTTGAAATTTGGGTGAAACTTTGGTACTGATGCCAAAGTACCTTGGCTTTCCATATGGAATTAGCATGCTATGCCAGATACTACCAAGTCTGTGCATGTGCTTCCTCAGGTACTAATATGCATGTTTGTGTTATATTTGGCTCGCTTTTATAATCTCAGTCACACATCTTAGATTATTTCAAGCAATTCGGTTATTTGTGTTTTTCAGAACAAGAGGAGTTATTTCGAGAGCCATTGGCTCTTCTTGATCATCTTGCAGCTTCTGGTTCAGATGTGGAGAGACATTTCTGTGCCTTAATGTAGATCTGCTATTAGAGCTTCTAATAAGCTTCTGCAGTTAAGGGAATGAAGATGTTGAGCCTACTCCTGTAGTAGTTCTCTTGCTGTAATGAGGCATTGTATTTCTATTCTATATAATATAAAAAAAAAAACACCTCCGTTCCTTCAAAAAAAAAAAAAAAAAAAAAAAATCTTCAATAGTATACGAAAACGAGTTTTTAGTATACCAAATGCACTCTCCGTGGACATGGCTAGACTGAATGAAATTCCAATGTTTTTGTATTGGGGTAAATTCTGGGCCTACATTCAAATATGGTGTCAACAGCCAATTCCTAGCATTGTAACCTGCATCATCTAATATGCAGTAATTGCCCATTTGACCAGTGGTAAATTTGGTGTAAGCAGATGTTCTTTGAAATAGAGCCCAATCGTGCATACTTCCTGCCCAACCAACATCGTAATCCCATATCATACACCTGGAATCAACAATGATTTGTAGAAGAATGGAGTGAAAGCCTTTCCTATTGTAATAATCAGGAGCATGCTCTATAGGAGCTGATATGGGAATGTGACTGCCATCCACTGCCGAATCACATTGGGAATTCCATGCTTGGCCTCAAACCCAGTTGCATATTTCTTACACGTACTCGTGGATGGCCAAATAAGACCACAATGCAGTTCTTCCCTCTTTATTTTAACTGCCTGAGAAAATTCTATAACATATCTATAAGCTGTAGTGCCATATAATTCTGCTACCACAGGAAGTGTTGAACCACTTGCAAGACGAGTCAATGCAATAGCCACTATTTACTTCCAAAGTCAATCCTAGGTGTATGTTCTTCCTCACTAGCACTGGATGTAACACACTGCACAACCATTCAAAAGTTGCCCGTGACACCCTCATCTTAAGCACAATTTCATTAATTATAGACAATACTTGAATTTATGGACCATTTTTTAGTACACTTGCATGAATGACTCTTTTTCATACACTAATTGACATCCCCTGCGAGTGCTGCATATGCCTCAGCAGCATGCACGGGTATCTTAATAGTATTAGATATCTTCTTCTTGTTTGATGGCTCCCAGGCGTAGTCGATAGTCTCTAGTTCTATGCGGTCACTTGCAGTCGTTGGCCTCCATCTCTTCTTCCAGCAATTAGCATAATTAGCTGCGTAGACTTGATTCCTCACCGGGATTGGCTCCCACCAAGTCACCAGAATAGTCTCAAAGTTCTCCTTCTTATCATCCATTTGTGGCTCCTCAGTAGCTAGGCCCACCTAAGTTGGGCAAAGCACATCATCAGGTCGTGCCATAACAAACATACCTTTCTTCAAATCTTTGTATAGATTGAATTCCAGTATAGGTTTGTCCTTCCACGGACCGACATAAGGAGGCGTGATAGTAGCAATGGGCTCCACCACTACAGCTACATCAGGTGGAGCTCACGCTTGCCTAGTACGTGGCCAGAAGTCATAATAAGTGCCTTCGTCACTGCTGATGTTCCCCAGTTCTTGCAAGAGTTTCATCCAATATTCAATCGTGGATGTGAACTGTGCCGAGTACTTGGCTGTTTCTGGAGCACCCTTGTTACTGGTTGAACAAGCAACCCAATGCAATATATGCTTGTGGATACTGTTTTGCAGCAGGCCAAAGTCCTTCACCGATTTCTTGGGAGGAAGTAGCTTAGGATATCCAACTGGCATCATGGGCTTCCCGTCGTCTTTTTCTTTCCACATCTTTATTCCACCAGCAGGCAACCAATCCACGTAAGTGGGTCGAGTTTTGTAATATATGACTGGCCAATCACCATTCATAGCTTAATCGAAAGTTAGAGGGGTGGTGTGACTTTTGTCAATCTATCATCCCCATCTGGTATGTAGCCTTCTATAAAACCCTTCCAATCCGTAACTTTGTCAACAACATAGGGCACATGTGTATTCAAGTTGCATTTGTGGAATTCATACAGTAGTTTTGGCATTGTGAGCACCTCAGCCTTCTTTAAAGATGTGGAGAAGTTACCAAATAAGGCATCGATATCATCATGTGTATGACCGGGCATCATGAACCCTAGCTCAATCTCTTCAAACACACCAAGATATACTAGGTAAGAAAGATAGGAGAAGACATAACTATTCTTGTTCTGTCTAGATGCGTTGTCCAGCTGCAAATAAAGTATCTTGGGCAGAGGCTTCAATGATGGTCCCTCTGCCTGTGGCAAATTAGCAGGTATGCTGCTATTGGATAGTGACAACTTTGACTCCAAGGCCGTGGTGTCTCGCAAGGAGGACACCCATTTTGGAGCAGATGTTTCGGGCACTGACAAGTGGCCTCCTACATACTCGTGCCCCATCTCTAATCTCTTCAAGATGCTATTCAAAGAACCTACATGGAAGTTAGAGTCATCTGGCCATAAGTCCAGGGCAAAGTTTCCATAGCTTCCATTTCCATGACCATGAGTCAGTGCACCAGTCAATGACGTTTTGAGCTTGTCAAGTCTCCAGAGAGACTTCACAGATTGTTGCAATTTCGGAATCATTGTTTTTGCTTGGTCCATTTTGTCGTGAATAATACAAAGATATTGGTCGGGATACCTGTGGGAGTATAATCTCCACGACCAGTACTGTGTGCGACATGCTTGCTCTAGTCTATGCGCTCTTCTTTCATCATGCAGCATCCTCCTCTCTTCTTCATCCTTGGTCTTCAGTAACTTTGTACGGATCACCTCGCACGTATCGCATTTGGAGAATGCAATTTTCTTTGCGATATCTTGATATCCCTAAGCTCCTCCTCCACGTTCTATGAAAACACATGCGGTGATACCTTCTTGCCGGTCCAATGCCACAACCTTTTGCATTAACCTCTTCTAGAATCTTTGGACTTCGTAAACATTGCGGGCAACTTCGGCGACGTTCTCTCTTATCCCTCCTCGTTTCTCCCTCGCGGTGGGGCAAAGATTCACACCGATTTTCCTCACAAACATGGAAAACACGGCCCACACATGCCAATGTCGAGGAACGAGGCTTCAAGGTGCCCCGGATTACCATGTTCGGCCTTGCGTGCACCCTCAAGGAATTGGGCCTTCCATTTTAGATATGTCGACTTTGAGATCCCGAGACCAAGGTACCACGTCCTCTCACAAACGAGATTCCCTTGCAGCACTAGTCGTCCCACTCTTTGACCTTTCATGTTGTTACCGAACATGTCATAAACAAAAGTAACCCTATCACTATATTTCATGGCAAGGAATTCCTTTCACATGTTAACAACTTGATTCGTAGAGAACTTGACGCAACACCTATTCTTGCGAAGACAAGGTCCTCCCCAGAATCGAGGATAGCATTCTGAGTGGTGAGACAAACAAGCTTTGGTGGCCTTACAACCTTCCCCGTGTCGGGGAATGAAAAGTGTAATGTCGTTTCTCATAATTTGGGTGCTTCTAATGCTTTGAGCTGCCCTGGCTGGACACTATATCTGCTTCCTGTTGCGGTGCTGCGGTCAATATCCCCGAGGCCTTCATTCCATCAACACGGACGAGGTCATTGTTCCATCTCACACGAGCATCCCCGGTTTGAAAAATGCAAGCAACCCCGCAACGGATGTTCACTTCAAAAGGGGGGGGAGGGGGACCTTCGCCATGAGATACTCCCACAAACTTAAAACCCGTAAACCGGTCACAAACTGCATCATCGGAGCCAATGAATGATATGAATCCCTTTCCGGCGATAATGGAGTCGCAAGAGTGCCATATCTCACAATCCTTTTCAAGAAGGGTAT
Organism: Isoetes taiwanensis; assembly: GCA_021234155.1. Taxonomy (NCBI): domain Eukaryota; kingdom Viridiplantae; phylum Streptophyta; class Lycopodiopsida; order Isoetales; family Isoetaceae; genus Isoetes; species Isoetes taiwanensis. The sequence goes on from JAJEKV010000006.1 coordinate 25,432,871, forward strand.
ATCTTGTCGTGTTGTGCCTCCTTTCCCACCTCCTCGTCATTTGTCTTTTCTTTGCCGGGACGTCATTAGCGTATCGACTCCACGAGCATCTTCACTTCTCCAGAACGAATGAGCCCCCGGCTTCGCTATTGTGTTTGCATCGTGAGTCGCCAAGGAAGGGTATGGTGGCCTTCGATCACTTCCTCCACACCAACGCTCACTACTCCATTCGGTATTTCCTTGAAGTGGTATTGTGTCATTTGCCCCACAACTCCTTTTGCTACTAGATGTTCATTAAGGAAGAGATACATAGCCTGCACAAGGATTTCAGTAGTGTTAAAACCGAATAAGGAAGACGAGAAAGCAATGCAAAGGACATGAGGGGATGGCCATTCAATGGTTACACGGACAATGAAATTGGGCGGGTGCCCATTTTTACATATGAGGCCCTTAGATTCCCCTCGTTGCAAATTGGGCGGACGCCCAATTTGAACCGAATGAGGCGCTTGTATAGGGTAAAAGCATGGATGTGGGGGACACTTTTTGTGTCAGCGACACATGGTGCTTAGTGGGTGCTTTCTGGGGCTATTTTCTTTGTATTTTTGAAAAATATTTTTCTTTTATTTTTTTGATATTTTTCCCTAAAACGCATTCATATTACACCTTGGAATACAAAATTTCAGCTTCATTGGAGTTATAGAAAAAAAAGATAAAAATAAGTAAAGTTTTCAACATTAGATGCTTAGGGGGTGCTTGGCTGGCGCAAAAATGCCCCCCAACTCCATGCTTTGACCCTATAACGTTAGTATTGATGCAGTCAGTGTCACACTGGGTACAACAAAAAGTTCTCGTTCTGAACATGCCATGATCGCGACAAATTACCACCAATTTGGCCGTGGTTGAAGAACTTTAAAGGGTAGAGACTTCGGGGTCATGTTCTATCAATTTAATTTAGCCAGCCGGAACTCCAAACAGAAATATAGGCATTCATGCAGAAAGCACATTCGAGTGACAGAGACTAGTAGAACGAGTTGGGGACCCGCCCAATTTGCCCACGTTGGGAGGTTGTTTCAACGTCTGTAAAGGGTGTTGGCTCAACTTGAGAGACAGTTTGTCCACCCGGCCAATTTCACCTTTCTGGGCTTGTCTTCATGGAAACAAACTGGGCGGCCGCCCAATTTGTCCCTCTGTGTAGATGAACCTGAACGAGGCAGACACTAAAAGAACATCTTGGGTGCCCCCCAAATTTTTGAAAGGGGGGAGGGTGGACTGCACACCTCAGTGGAATTATCATTGAGCTACTAGGACAAAAACAATCGAGCACTGGAAGGGCCTGACTGCAAACAAGGGTGGACTTATTATGGAGGTTCTTGGGGACAAACAAACAAGCATGGAGAAAATACCATGCACACATTCCCTGCACACCAATTTCAGGAAAAGGAAGGACTGCATCGAAACTTAGAGTATATGTAAATGTGACAGTAGCTGTCAAAGTCCAAACTTCATAACTGTGACCGAATTACCACCCCAGTTCTTCTTGGTTACCAGGCAAAATTTTGTAAAGGCGTGAATGAAGAGGAGTGAATCAACTGAATGAAGAGGTGTGAATGAACAGGTGTGAATGAAAAGGCGTGAATGAAGAGGACACACACATCCTTTCAAATTAGTTTCATGGCAATTACACATCGAGCTATGGCGAGTACAAACTGTGGAGGAGCACAAACCTTTGGAGATTTAGTCGCCATGAGTATGAAGCGCTGAAGATGTTTGCATCTTGAAGAAAAGAGAGTAGCCAAACAGAGTAGTGCCAGAAAATCAAAAGGTTTGATGCGCATTTACATTTAAACCCAAATTCCTCCCAAAATTTGAATGTAATTTCCCCCCTATTTTCGAAGTTAAATGTCCCCCCTAATTTCGAAGTAATATGTCCCGCCCCCAATTTTTAAACATATATTCCTGCCTAAAATGCGTGCGACACGTGCATGATTAAAATTAAAATTGGGCGGGCTTTAAATGACAGATTTGAAATTCAAAATCTCCGTGCATTTAATAACGAGGTCCACAATTAATTCCTCACACTCGAACCCTTCAACGGTCCATTTTTATTTGAAAAGGTCCATTTCTTACATGCACGACACTTGTCATGCGTGCATGAACGGTCCATACCCCTTTAGAAGCCCTTCATTCTCCTCGACTGCAGTTTTAGAAAATTCTGTGCTGCCTTGGCGCTTTCTGCTCCGCTTAACACTGTCGCCTTCATATTTTTTATCCACCAAACTCATTCTCGTTCCTATCCTATCAGCGCCCTATACTCCCGAATCAGCTGTCGGCTTCGGATCGAGCACTTGGCGCCTGGTATTTCTCAGCCGCTTGTCGCCTTCCTCTTGGCGCCTTCCTCTGTTGATTGTCCTATCGCCTTGGAACCCCTGTACACCAAGGAATCTTACCAGTTGATGGCATCTCGCCGGAGATCAAGGATGGCACCACATTCCTGAAAGGAAGCAATGATTATACTTGAAGACGTACCATGAAAGTCAGAGCCCTAGAGCTGAAGAAGATTGGAACAATGGAGCGGGCGCTTGTCAGATACCTGACGGAAGTGAAAAAATTACCATTTCAAGACATGGCTGCCTTGAGGCTAGCTCATCCCATATTCACGGAGAATTTAATGCTTATGTTCGCCAGCAGTATCAGTGGATGGGCAGAAGGACGCAAAGAGATGGAGAAGGAAAGCTTTCCGGAGTCCCTCTACGGCAAAGTAGATGAATATCTTCTTGGACCAGTTGAGGAGGGGGGAAAACCGTTCAAGTGTTTCCACGTGAGTCCATTAGCTTTGTGCTATGACGTGGTGAACACTTCTGCCCGCTTCGTTGGTTGCGACTTCAGATATACAAAGAAATGGGCAATGGAAGACTATCAAAAATTCCTTGACCAGCTTAGCACGATGACGGACCAGCAGCTTTACTGGATAGCTATATTTATTACGCCGGACCGCCTCAATGAGTGCCTATCCGCCATGAAGACAATAGACAGTGGCAGCCGTGTTTGGGTTGGTTCCTACCAGGACCCTCCGGCCAGAAGTGCTTCTACCTCTAGAGTCCGAGAGTTGCAATGTCTTGTCCTGCTAATGTATGTTGCCAGAGACGCAGCGGCTCCGCCATCTGTACAAGAATTAAATATTTCCTTTGCCAATTCCGACCATCCCAAGCAATATGCTAAATTTTCCAAGCATTTGCGAGAAAAACAGGACATCGAAAAGAATTTGCCTAATCATGAGTGTGCCGCAGGTATGCATTTGAAATTGGGCGCCCGCCGAATTTCGTTGTTGACTATGAATGTTTCTAACATTTGTTTTCCCTGCAGCTTATTGGCTATATCGTCCTTGGTGCGACAAGGGTGCAGCAGGTGGGGGAGGAGTACTCGTCCAGAATCAGTTGGAAAGTAGGACGTGCACCTATCTAATACAGAAGTTGATGTTGGAAGGTTGCACTGTTCTCGACTTCTTTTTCCGGTGGTGCTTTTAGCCGAGCTGCAGTGTGCGAGGGCTATAAAACATGGTCTTTTGAGACAGACGAGAAGCTGGAAATTAAGCTTGTACAGATATTCGAGCAACTTGATGTCATGTTAGACGAGAAAAAATCAAGAGCTCGGGCACTTCAAAAGATCAAAGAGAGAAAGAAGAAGGCCTCTACTTCCAAAAATGTTCCTCAGCCTCAGCTTCCTGTTCCTGAGACACCTTGTCCGTTCTCCTCTACAACCATAAACGAAGTGCAATCCCTTCTAAGACAGGACAAGAGCTCGATTAAGCAAGAGCTCAAAAAGGCAGCGGCCCTTGGCTCTCAGGATTTGCAACTTTTTAGGAGAAGAAAAGATACCATTAACGCACTGGCAGGGACCGCGCTGGTGAATACTCAGGATATGATTGAGGAGACCTCAAAGTTCGAAAAACAGGTTGCTAGGGATCCTGAGTCTGTCGTCATGGAAACTCAGGAAGGGAACAATCAGGATGGAGAGGAAGTGGTCTCCAACATATTGGACAATCAAGATGGAGAGGAAGAGGTCCCGAACACAGAAGACAATCAGGTTGCAGATGAGGAGAATGAGGAACTGGGGTCTGAAGATTTTATGCAGAGAATGGAAAAGATCAAGGAGGCAGCACAACAACCTCCGCCCCAGTATGAAGAACCCAACGAGGAGCATTCAGAAGAGGTGCCTCCAGACGCATGAGGGACTTTTGATTTCAACATATGGGAATTATTTTTTGAACATTTGTAATTATTTCTTTTTGAGAAATGATATTTTTTCCTTCAGTTCCTTGTCTTAAAGTTCTCTAGTTTACTTTGCTACCCAAATTGGGCGGACGCCCAATTTGGTTACCGTAGAAACTAAAACCTTTAATTAAATTTATTTGACGCCCAATCTAGTTGCTGTTAACTTGAGACCTTAGCTATCCTCGGCCGGAAATTGGGCGGGCGCCCAATTTGCTAGCGTGAGGTGAAGTGGAAGTGCAGAAAAAGGGGAGGTCGAGGAGCACAACGTTACAAACTACTCAGGTTCGATGCATCCTTATATCATTATATCGTTATATCCTTATATCATTACATCCTTATATCATTATATGATTATATCATTATATCATTACATCCTTATATCACAGATTCACTCATCATCAACACCTGCTGCGGTGATGGCATTCAGCTCATAGATCTCCTGATCATGTAGCCAGATAAGGTGGATCACAACACGTGTTTGCCCGAGGCAACGAATCTCAGGACCATCCGCTTTGGATTGCAGATAGGGATCAAGTTTGACACCGTTCATCATGTATTCACAAAGATCCCGGTAGATCATGGAGCACTTGATGGTTCGCATGTGCTCTGGACGAGGAGGCAAGGATGCCATGGGAGATGAATGACCTCTACCGAATGGAGCTCCTTTTATAGTGAGGTAAAATTATTGATGTGAATTATTGGTGTAGATTGTAGCGTGTACAAGTATCATGTACGTGTATGTCATGTACACGCCATCATGCATTCCAACGCAAATTGGGCGGGCGCCCAATTTCAGCGCCAGGAATGGATATTAATATTGTTTCACAGGAGTCATATACAAGACAAGTCTAATAGTTTATCTCAGAGAACTGTGTATTACATAAAGAAGTGTGATTGCATTGGATACTAACACAATCTGATTACAACAAGATGACAAGTATTGATTTAGGGGGACTCTTCTGAGTCATCGTCACCAGCCACCCCAGTGATCTTTTCTATCATGAACATTTGATGCTCTCTATTCCATATCAGATGGATGATGACATCGAAGGGATCAGCATAATGGTGAGGATTGAGTGTGACAGTGGTCATCCAGTCTTCCATGGGTATATCTCGCTCGCGGCACTGCTTGAAGTTTTCGTGATTCATCTTGCAGGTAATAGAATCACGTTCAGGACCAGAATGAGACCACATGGCTAGACGGAAGGCAAATTTGATGGACAAAATTGGTTTCGTATATATTTATATCCACCAAAATTATTGATGGTATTGTACACAAAAATTATTGGATATACATACCACTCATATATACACCCAATAATATTGCTACAGTGGTCATCAATAATTCCATGGCTATAAGTATAGCCGCATTCCAGTGCATAGTACATTGCTTTGCTATGTCTCGCCATCCTGCTAGAAATCTTCAGAGGTCGCAGTTGCCTCCTCCTCCAGAGCATCTTGACACCCTCACTTGCCTTATGACTTTCGACGATCTTCATGCATGCATCTTCAAAGAGATCACCCTTGATCCCTGGCTGCATGGTATAGCTACTGGTCGACTGAAAGACTCCCCCGGCGAGTACCATGTTACTATCCATATTGTTTGGGTTCCGGAGCGCGACGCTTATGAGATTGATAAAATCACCAATAATTATAATCTATGAGTCATGTATTTCATAAGCTTTTATGATATAACTGTGTTGTGCATCATTCAGTTGTTATCTTCGTATCTGATCTAGTTTTTCTCATTTTCCATTTGCTTGCAACTCCAAGGAAATTGGGCGCCCGCCCAATTTCCTCAGGAGGTCTCGATGGAATTTCGAACAGAGCATTCCCAAGGCAAAGTGGGCGGCCGCCCAATTGAGCTGGGAAGCCTCCAAGGACCTTTGTTCAGACAATTCCAAGAGCAAAGTGGGCGGGCGCCCAATTACTTCTAGAGGACTCGAGGTAACTTTCATCAGACCATCTCCAGGACAAAGTGGGCGGGCGCCCAATTTCGCCTGGTGGCCTCGAGAAAGCTTTGATTCAGACTTTTCCCATAGCAAAGTGGGCGGGCGCCCAAGTCGAAACTATCTTCAAGGCATTTCAGGGGCAAAGTGGGCGGGCGCCCAATTTGTACACAGGATATTACTTTTCTGAAATTGCACGTTATGGGCTTTTATCAATGTAGACAAGAACCATTCTATTCATATAGGAATGGAGTACATGGATGGAGTACATAGATAATAAAATCAAGTAAACATCATGCCTCGAAAGAGATAGTTCAACAGAAACATAATAGATAATAATAGATAATATTATACATGGAGGTTTCATTCATTGCCCAGTTCCACCGCAATTAGATCCCCTAGATCGAACTCTGTAATGCCTTGTCGGCTATACAAATCCAGCCAGTCATCCAATTCTCGCATCGAATGGGGAGTGCTGAGGATGAGCTTTGTTACCAAAGCCACACCCTCCCTTTTTTCCTTCTTGTAAAGCTTCTTAAATAACGACCGGAAGCTGTTGTGCAGCCAAACATCCTCCATTTTCAGCAGCCTCTTCAGAGCTTCTGCCCTGTAAATATGGCGTTTCAATGAAATCAGGCAGCCTTCCAGCTCCACCCTGCTGAGGTGATCCGGCTCATTGCCATCCTTCATCAACCCTCCCCCACGGAGGAGCTTCATGAGTTGGTGTCTCATTTCTTCTGTTCCATTCTGGTTTATCTCGTTCTGCACCTCAACCTGAAGTTGATTCGCATGAGCTAATATTGGCTCGCAGATATGGGACTGCATTTCGCTCATTGTGAATCCATCGCTGCGCCTGGTTCGGACCATTCTGACTGTCCCGACTATGAATGTACACTATGCAGATTTGTGAATGCCGGCTACTGTGGCGAGACCACCTCTAGTGAAGGCACTTGGGCGGGACACAAAGTTGGATGGCACTTCTTTGGCTTAATAGATACAAGGCCTGCCATCTCACCTACCTGCACGATTCCCGAAATTTTGCATCATTCTGACAAATAAAACCCCTATATTCTAAAAATTTGGGTCCATTTGGGAGTCATATGGACTTAGGGAAAGTCCATATATAATGAAATTATGCTTTCTTCTGACGGAGCATTCTATCCCTGTGACTATGTGACAAGATATTTTCGTAGTATCCTTCTATGCGCTTGTACACCCAACAACTCCTTTGCTGCCTTGTCATGAAATTCATCTTCTGTACCAACTCGAGCACTTGCACACATGCATACATGTATCTCTTGGATGGTGGTGCCTCGTTGGGCCTTAACATCTCCAACATAATGAAAGACTGCAATATTTGGCATATTTGTAGAAGACTGTGTCGAGTGCTTGGATCCATTAGGAAAGAAAATCCTGAAGACAAATTAGAACACAAGACATGAGAATGGGCAACCGAGGAAATGATCTCAGCAGGCATGACTATGTAACAAGCTGGATACAGCAGGCTCAAATAGGTCAAACTGAAGATAAAGATATGCACCTACCAAGTACGACCATGCATGCATTGTCTATGCATTTAAACTTCTTGTTAAATGGACAAGATAGGCATGCAGAATTGTTTCTTTCATCATGGTTCAAAAAGATACCGATAATAATTTGAGAACTTTGGACTACTTTAGGACACATTATTGCAATCCCCTAATGTTATTTGATTACGTTTTGAATGAAGAGTCTAGAACTACTCAATCATATTTGATTGGCAATACAATAGAGTAATTGAAGCCTAGTAAACCAGAAAATTCTTGAGCAATGGAGTTTTGTCCTTACCTATGTTATGTCTTCTAAGCTCCTCTAGACAAGATGCAACTAGTAGAACTTGAAAGTGATGAAGAAACCTTTCTGCATAGGATACTGCAGCAATGTGAATCCAGTGAAACAAGAATCAAGAACATTGATTTATTTCATACGTCCATGTTTTATACCTTGAACTAATATAGAAACAGGAGATTCATTCTAAATTATAAATGATTTGGCAATTGCGTTATGGAAGCCAACTATCTGTTGTACAGTGCATTTTGCTGTTCATGTTCACAGAAAAATGAATAACTATCTACACTACAGTCTATTTTTCTCTTGATAAATGAAGATGATCTGTGTTTGTGCAAGCTGGACCTCATCCATGACAACTAGCAACATGAGATTGTAGTTGCAGATGAGGCTACTGGACATCCAATAAAATGTGCATCAATATAATTTTGAGCACTAAATCTAGATAGTTTTTTATCCTAACTACAAAAGAGACCATGCTTTTTGTACCTTGATTATGATGCTGCGTCCCAGCAATGAAATGTTAATGTCATCACTTCTGTTGGTAGAGGATGGTTAAAGCCACCTATAATTCAGAGATCATCTAAACATCATCATGTGCCTTAAGAAAGACCGATTACATGTCTTCCGATAATAATATCTAAATATGGCCTATATTATATGTCATATACTTTCTCAAAACACTAGAGATAAAATGTAAACTGCAAATTCCCAATGTATGTGGCAATATAGTTTACCTTCTAGTGAATTAGATGTTAATAGCATCTTAAAACCACCGATAAATATCAAACTATCCAGTTTGAAAAGATAGGACAACAAATAAAAAATAATCAACAACTTGATTCAGATTATGAAACAGCTACCACTTCAATGGTCAAGGCAGAGATATGCAGAGAACAGTTAAAACAGTCTTTTTGCGATAAAACAATTATACTTTTCACTTGTTTTATTTAACAGGTGAGTGAAACCTTATTAGAGATAGTTTTAGATGATGCAAATAGCAACTCCACATGTTCCAGTGAACCAGAAACTGATGGTTTGTCTAATGAGGAGAATAATTAGGCAGGATCATCTGGACAGCCAAAGGTACTCGCAACTCCCTCTGTTCGTCACCTGGCAAGGGAGCATGGCATAAACTTGGCAGAAGTTAAAGGAACTGGTGATAATGGAAGGATACTCAAAGACGATGTTTTGGAATACGTGACAGCAAATTAAGGTTCGAAAGATGAACTACAAGCACTGAGTGACTAGTTACCAGGGTTATCAGTCAATGCCTCACAAACTGCAACTGGCCCTTGTGCAGAAACAACCAATAATGACAGAAAATCCCTGTAAGGTGTGTGTTTTCTTGTCTAGAATTCTAAACCATTAAAAAAAACCCCATAGTTAATGTTATGACACCTAGAGGCTATAGTTGTACAAGAGATTTTCGGCGCTTGTAATTTTTTCAAGCTGATTTACTAATTATTAACTCTTCATTCTGATTGCATACAACCATTTTTTAGTTTGTCTGAGATAACCACGACCTATTTTGTTCTCAAACGAGAAAATGAAATTTCTCTAATTAATGAAATCTTGCTTAACTACATTTGCGTTTCAAAATTCTAAAGCATCACCATTAGAGCATATCAAAATCCCCTCAATTCTGTTAGTGGTTCACTGACAGATTATGTTGAATTGGCCATAATTTGATTTTGTCTAGCTTTCCAGGTGTATGCATGGCAGAATTTAAGGTCGCTTTTAGATTCATGCAGCAAAATAGAAAAGAGGAGATGAACAGAAGAAGCTTGGTTACTTCCAAGCCAGAAGACCCACAAAAGGCAGCATTATAAACTATATGCAGAAGATCATCGTAGTGCAGTAAGCCTTTATGAAGATATTTGAAACTAAAACAAATAGGTTGGATAGTTTAATTTTTTAGGCCGCTTTCAATCCTTACTTTTGGAGACGATGTTATGGTAGCCGCATTTTGTACCTCCCTTTTTTTTTGGAAACTTTTGTTTTGGTGTGTCATGGGAGATAATGTTTTTTTTTTGGTTTGGAAAAACAATTTCAAGAAATACATATAAAGTATCAAATATAGCACAGATTCCTAACACAACAAAACAAAAATTTTCAATTTTTTTGTTTTGATACAAAGCACAGCTGCATTTTTTTTTTCAAATCCAAAAATACAACATCTCAATTTTTTTCACAAAACGGAACTATGGCTATCAACCCTGAAAACAAATGGCCTAGGCTCCTCTAGAATGCAAATCATCGACATAGCCAGGAGCTCCAAACCTGGGCCTTGTTTGTGAGACTGCTACAAACAACTTTCCCAAATGCATGGACCACGAACTGTAGCAAAAAATTGTAGCATGTAGCAAAAAATGTTTGTGGATATAAAGGCTTACTTTTTATTAGCTTCGACATCCACCTCTATAGACATTCAATTTCATTATATAAAGGTTCCTCCTTTTTGGTCTAGTGGTAACACACTAGTTCCTTAGCAATGTGGTCTCGAGTTCGAGACCGCCCAGAATCGCACTCGGTACTGTTGGGGGTCAAATCCTAACAGACGCAATGTAAGGTGGTTGGGGGCAGGGCCCAACCGAGCAATGTAGTGTGGTGTGTGGTCACATGTCCAGTTGGATGCTGGATGCTGCCTAGTGGCGTGACATTAAAATACTATCTATCTATCTATCTTTATATTTAAATGGTCCACCTTTTCTAATTGTAGTCTACTGCTGCTGCCATTCTACATTTTCATTATATGGAAGAAATTAACATGGATGCCATTTCAAAGCTGAAAAACATCTTCCATTATGAAATGGATGTGAAGTTAACCTACCTTCCTTTTCTTGTTAAGGCACTCTCAATGGCCTTAAAACGGTATCCTATGCTGAACAGCACCATAAATGAAGATGCTTCTAAGATACGCTATAAAGGTATCTCTGTGCCATTGTCTTTTGTCTTTTGTTAGTAGACATTTGCTCATATGGAACTTCACATGCAAATCTCAAGTTCACATAATGTTGGTATTGCAATGGCCAAAGAGAATGGGCTTGTTGTTCCTAATATAAAAGATGTTCAGAAGCTCTCAGTAATGGAGGCATGCTCTAATGGGTTTATAGAAATATATTCACATAATCTTGGTATTGCTTTGTCACTCAACCATAAGATGTTCTTTTCACAATATCTTTTAGGACAACAGTTTAAGCCATTTGATTATTAATCTGTCCAGAGTTTAGAAGATGAAATGGTTAGAGGACCTGTTGAACTGCTTGTTCACCTACAGCTGTGGCATGCTCTTTCGCCTGGAAGATTGAAAGGTAACATTTATCCTTGCAAATATTATGAGATAAGAAAACATCATACATTCTGAAACTATAGTATTCTGTATATACTAGTAATCTTGTATATAGCATTCTGTGTAGTATGTTTTTGATCTGCTCATGAATCGGTTCTCAAGCAAGAAATGGTATTCCTCAACCATAGTTCTTTAATAGAATAGAATAGATTTTTTAGCGTCCACGGAGACCAATTGGCCTATGGGACCCAAACAAAAAAGAGAGCAGCAAGCATATTACTGACAGGATAAAAAAAACCCCACCAAGGGTTTTCGAGGGAAAAACTTAGCGAGCAATAAGTATCTTTGGCATTGCACAATTGTATAGGACAGTTCAATACCGGGAATCCCTGAGGACACAAACCGAAGTCCGGTGCATCCATAATCTCCTGGAGGTATGACCCCAACAAACCCACCGGACGCCAGAAGTCAATAACCGATGCAAATCTACCGCCGTGCACTAGTGATCAAACATATCGCCTCGGATATGGGCAAACGCCGCAGATCCGAGGGCATGACATTCATCCTCAATGGCTCTGGTGGCAACACCGGGTAATGCCTTTGCTCGTGCTTCCCGAGCCCAACGCCCCGTTTCAATGCGGAGGCGATGTGCACCCGTGCGAATGGAAGCTATAAGTATGCGCTTCTTCATGGGCAGCTGGGTGTACAAGTACTGGTGTGGGCCTCTCGTGAGCCTAGGATTGACTTGCTGCTCTGCATCCTAGAGCTTGCGAAGGAAAGTAGCATCTAGGTACAGCTTAAGTGCCTTGTGATCTTTCTTTGTCCTTACATGTCCTTCCAACAGGATTTTAGGCGTTGGGGACCCATCGCCATGGCCAAAGCAAGGTTGGGCAAACGTGTATCAGCCATAGCGACCACCTTCTGGAAGTAAATGATATGGCATTCCAATGCAGCCCGTTGAAGGGGTAGAAAACCTGTCTCCTGGAGTAGGATCTGGTATGGAACTGTGGACTTCACCCCAAGGGCTCGTACCAAGAAGGCCTTTTGCACCTGCTCAAGGTCTTTCCAGGTGTTGAGGGATATCATCGGACCCCACACTTCTACCCCATACAAAAGGACCGACTCGACCAAGGCCCGAAACAAGTGTGACTGGTGGCCCCAGGCATACAACTCTGCCTTGTGGCTGTTGTTCTGCATGGCATATAGTGCTTTCCAACCTGCCGTGACCCGCAACCCGATGGCAGCATCCCAATGGGTGGTAGTTGAGAACTCGATCTCCAAGTACTTGTAGGTCGGAGCCACCTCTACATCTTGCCCCTGGTAAGTGAATGAGGGAAGCCTTGGCTGATGGGATAATGAAACTAGCAGCACCCTAGTTTTGGCCAAGTTAACTCGCATGCCAGTGAATCTCCAAAAAGTGTCAAGAGCATCCAGGTGACGTTGCATGTACTCTGGAGTATAGGCCAGGAGGTTGACATCATCAGCATATATGAGTTGCCGGATTGTGTGATGCATGAGATGGGCGCCCGCACCTCCATGCTCAGAGAGCCAATCTTCCAGTTGGTCAATGTATAGGCCAAAGAGTGTGGGGGAGAGGGGGCAACCCTGACGCACTCCAATACTACTGATTACCGGCTGTTCTGATGATGTGATACGGCCTGAGCATGCCTTGTATATTCTATATACTGCATTCTGCAAGTCAATTGGGGTCCCCAGCTGCCACAGTCTATCCCATAGCCCGTCCGAGGGCCTCGTAATCAAAAGCTTTTGCAAAATCCATTAAACAACAAACATTGCAGGTTTTGCGCCGATTCCCGCTATCCTCAATCAATGTGCTTGAAATGAAGATATGATCAATGGTGGAATGCCCGGGCCGAAAAGCCCGCCTGTAAGAAACTCGCACATCCGCCTCCTACGCCCCCATATTGTCAGCCGCCGCTCAAGGATGCCAGCCAACAGTTTTGCAAAGAGAGAGCTGACCATAATAGTACGATAGTTGATCGGGCATTGAGTTGTCCCCATGTATATGGGCACAACTCTACTAGTGGTTCACTGCGGAGGGAAGCCTTCTTGCAATGCTTTATTGAACAATACCGTGAGGACAGGCACTAGTGGAGGCCCAGCCCATTTCAGATGTTCCGCCTGCATGCCATCTAAATCTGCTGCCTTCTCATTAGCTAGACATTGTAGGCCCATGATGACATCCCCCTCTGTGATGACCAGAGCCATGCCTATCTGTGGAGGGACTGGTGTCCGGCCCCCGAGCGGGTCGTAAAGCTGTTGCAAGTACTGTACCCATTGCTCCGAGGTGATGTTCCCTCGTGGGTCGCGGCGGTCTTGCTCAAGACCCTTCTCCGAATGTCTTGGGGTGCCAATCCAGAGACCAAACATCTCGGCCGCTGATGCTCGCGAGGTATCCGCTTTCTTGTTCTTGAGAAAGGAGCGGTATTGCCTGATGGCCTGTGGGCGGGAGGTGGGATCAGTGACTTGCCGGAGTGTGCGTTTGAGCTCCCGACACTCATCATCGAACCATCGGTTGCGGGGGAAGGTGGTAGTGCCCGAGGTTCGCCGTGAGCGGCCTCTCCCAAAGCATCTCAACAACCGTCGAGCGTGGGGTGAGTCAATTGAGCGGTTGCTCTTGAAGTGTGGGGAGTTGCGCCAGCCCCGCCGCATCATGCTCAAAGCAGCCGGCATAGGTCCCTCGTGACGGCCAGTAGTCCGTGCACGGTAGGGCACCTGGTGTGTTGAGGCAGTAGATGCACGGGGAGCCTGCCAATGGAGATGCATGAACAGGGGCTGGTGGTCCGAGTCCACTTCCTCAACCTGAGTGTCTGTTCCAATGGAAAAATGGGTAACCAAGTGCAGATCCTGTTCCTCAACCAGTAGATAATCCATCACACTGGAGCCGCCCCCTTGGTTCTCCTGTCTACAAGTGCAGCAGCTGGAAGATGGCCATTGTGCCAACCCATTAGCAACATTATGAGAAGACATGTACCAGGTTTATGACAACCAGAAACAACTATTTCAAAGACTTACGTGGCAGCAGTGCAGTTGATGCAGACAGTTCTAGTTTGCAACTTAGTTCTAAAATAGAAACTATAGACATGTTTTAAACACAGGAAGGTAAAAACAAACAATATATTTTAGTTCATTACTTTATTTATTGAAATACAACATAAAAACAAGTACAACACTGAATTGGCTTCCAATCTTTGAAAACAATTTGCTTCAAAATACGAAAGAAATAAACATGGAATGAGTCATTCCAACTTGGACACATATGTCATCCACAAGAATTCATTAAACAAACAAAGGAATCCTTCGACGGTTTTTCAAAGAGTCCTGTAAGGCTACGAGATAATACCTTCAACATCATGATTTTTTCCTCCTCGTAGCTGCACTTTTTTTTTCTCCAGTTCTAAACTCTCTTCATGAGCCTTCGCCTTCTTGTTGAATTCTGTCATAACACTCACAACTTTTGCTACCTCTACTGCAGCATTTTTATTTTCTTGGGTTTCTGGGCTACGATAGTGTGTTTCTCTTCATATTCCGTTGGCATCTCCTTTGATGCTTTTCGTTTTTCTATACTGGGCACATCAAGTTCTTCAATCTCATCTAGATCTTCTGCCATGGGAGTATGGGAGTATGAGCATCACTTGCACTTTCATGAGCATAGCACACAACGTGTATTGATCTATAAGATCATAACACCTGCATGTTTCACTCCTCTCAGAACCAGACACATTATTCTGATTTTTATTGGCCTTGTACTCCTTATAAACTGTTTGCCACTTCTTCCTGCAAGTCTCACTATCCTTGTCCAAATCGGGCACTTAGATACCAATTGCACGTACAATTTATGCCAAATATCAACACCTTGTCTACTAACTTTAGTCAGAAACTCTTCGTGCATCTGTCCCACGAAGATGAATAAGTGTAACTACCCAATGATCCTTCAAGTTAGTGCCCCTGCCCTTCACAATATCTCTTGCTGGCATATTAGTAACCTTGGGTTTACGACCACGCTTCTTTTTTTCACCCGGTGCATCATTCTGAAATACAGGTGGATAGGTGAAAATGCCAGCAGGATGAAGAGCAAGCAGGATGAGGAGCAGACAATTCAGACACTTCTGAAAAGGCTGAATGCACAACATAACGATAATGTATACGGCTAATAGGACGGTAGTAATAGTGAACAAGCAGAGGTGTTGGTTGGATGCTTGGCATGTCTGGAGAGGAATTCTCATCAATGCCTTGAGAAAGTGGAACGAAAGAGGAATAACTTGATTGGGACATCTGGCTATAAGGCTCAAATCTGGTCATGTCTAGAAAGAAAGCAAAGCAAGAAGGAAGATTAAAAACTAGAAGAAAGATTAAAAACTCTACTTATATAGAGCTAAATTTTCTAGAAAAAATCTATAAAATGTACATCATTTTCTAACTTCTTTCAAATAGAGCATTCTATCTATTGCAAATTGATGATCATTCAAATTATATGCATAAATTGAACATGGACAATCCAAACGAAATGTCATTTTAAAGCATAGATGTAAATCTGAATTAAATGTTCTCATATTGGAAGCCTAAAATTCGTATTAACAAAGTAATGACCTCTTACTTGCAGAATGGCAATGGCGCTGGCAAAGTTGAGTTCAAGAAACAGAGGAGATTTCCGATGGAGGAAAACTGCATGCCCAGTTTGGCAAGGAGTATCCCGCTTTGCAACTTGCAAATTTCATGGGCAGGAACGTCTCCCATTGATTCTATCTTGCAGTCTTATTCTGTTCTGGGGGATTTCCCTCGGAATAAAATGGTACGGAATGGAATTGGGATGTGTCCCATTTGATGTAGTAGAAAACCAAAGTTTTTTCCTTTTCTGATGTGGCACAAAGGTAATGGCTAAAAAATAAGACACTTAAAGTAGGGAATATATAGAAGTTTCTTTTATACACCATGATAGAGTTTCATGCTTCCAAGTTGTTTAATAGATTCTCCTTTGTTTCAAACAAAGCCATTGACGTCCCATTTGCGCTATTTTGGAGTGTTAAAGCCATTTTTGATGCAAAACTAAAAGATATTTTGCATCATTCAACCATGCCTCTTTTGTTTAGCTAAGGAAATGCTATTCTATTCATCGTCCTTGTCTTGCATGATGAAATCCTCGACAAGAAGTTAAAATCACAAGACATAATCCTTTGTTTAGGAAGAAGTTAAAATAAAATTTGTTTAGAAAGAATTTAAATTTATCTCAACACATCCAGATTGAAATACCGATTAGAAGAAAGTGCATGGCCTTGGAATTATCGAGCAAGGGTTATGCACAAGGCCTACGTCAAATCACAAGCAGAAAGTTGTGACTTTGGGTTATGAAATACTGATTAGATGTGGTAAAAGGAGTCATAAATGAATCCAAAGCTAGCCTTTCCTGAGAAGCTTGACTGACGAACAACTGACATTCTATGCTATACTCAGGAAGCGTCAACAACAAACCAACAAACTGAGCTAACCGAACTGAAATAAATAGACTAACTGTCTTGCTGGACCTAGACACACCTTGACAACTAGGCAAAATGCCCAAGCACAGTCCTACTATCAAGCAAGACTGGGCCAGCAGACTAACCGAGAACCAACCCTAGATGTATGTCTATGTCCTAGAAAATACTCTACCCACTGACGCCTGAGTCTAGAGAAATATCATGGAAGACAATACTAACTCAAGAAGGGGGAGACGACCGACACTCAAGGGAGGGATAAAGCATATTTCTATTGAAAGACTCTAGACCTGTGCAAGGATCCGTAAGAAGCAAACATAAATGCCAATGCAACTGAACCAAGGCCAAGACCAGAGCTCTCAAGATGGGTTGGGGGGAAAAGAAAGAATAAATAAAGATCAATGTGGCTAATAGAGCAACATGGACAATCAAGACTTAAAGGATTGAAGAAATACATGATAACGCAAAGGGACAAGATAAAGAGAATGGCAAGGAAGAGTACTAACTATGTCCTCCATAATAAGAATAATCCCAAGGTGCATAACCAAATCTCGAGTCCCAACACAAGGGAGTCACGAGTACAGGCTTCTTCTTCCATGCAGCTAAGAGGCATGGCATGACATCAACTATATCCTCATTGCTTTTGCCAAATGGCTCGGTGCTTACAGATCCAACAGAATTCAAGCATCTGCATAACTGCTTTTATACTTTTTTTGCTGAGAAAATATCTTTCCTTTCAGTCAGAAATGCGAGATGCAGTTTTGTCTAGGATTTTTCCCATCATCTCTGACGAGCAGAGACGGCTATGACAGTGGATAATTTAGGTTCGACAGTCTTTGAATTAAAAAGATGCAAATGCCCAGGTTTGGATGGTTTGCCAATTGAGTTATTCCGGGAGTATTGGGAATGGATGGATCCAGATGTGTATGATACTTTTTGTGTTTTTTGGCGGTCTACTGCTTTGGATAGAATTCTAAAGACAGGTGCCATCTCACTCATCCCCAAGGTCAAAGATGCTCAGACTATTTCAAATTGGTGACCCATCACCTTATTGTCATGCGTATATAAAATCTTTGCCAAGGCTTTTGCAGAGTGGGTGAAGGACATCTTGGCAGAGTCCATCTCAACAACCCAATTAGATTTTCTTCCAAAATGATGCGTTCTGAACCATGTTGCTACTGCTTACGAAGGAATCTATTGGGCACATAAGCAAACCTTCCAGTTGTTTACCTTAAGCTTGATTTTACGAAGATTTACGACAGTATTAGCTGGGAGTTCATGCATCGATGTATGCTTAGATTGGGATTTGGAGAATAATTCACATCAGGCATTATGAACCTGCATGTTTCTGCTCTGGCGACTGTTATATTTCATGGTGAGACATTATAAACCTACATGTTTCACAATTGTCCGAGAGGCTTTGTCGCAGTTATTCATCGTTGCAACCACAGAGGGACTTCTCTATGGTCTCGCAATGGAGGATGTCACACAAAAGATTTGCAATCAATATGCAGATAATACGTTCCGCTTTCTAATTGATCACTAACTCTGAGAATCTAGAAGCTACCAAATTGCTTTTAGACACATTTTCACTGCCTTCCAATGTCCTTGTGGGGTGGCAGAAGTGTACAACTTTATGGATGTTGGATACTGCGACTATGACGTGTGTTCATGATTATCCATAAAAATTATTTGCTCATGGACAGGACACCAAGTTGCTGGAGATTCCAATTGGCATCCATGCTACGGCTGGTGCTGCATGAGAGGAGATCTTTAAGGGTTTGGAGAAGCACTTGTTCTGGTGGTCCACAGCAGGGAAAAAATTACTAAAGTCATATTTTAGATTAGCTAGAACAACTTTGGCTAATTTAACCCAAAATACATAGGAAAACTTTCGAATGTTTGGCTAAAGTTGAATAATTTTCCTTTACTAGTTTTGAATGTTTGGCTATTTTTTGTTTGAACCTTTATATAAACTTTAGCCAAACATTTATGCTATGCCAAACTTTTTATTGTACGAACATATTAATAATAGAAATCTACTAGTTGGAGAACAAAAAACTGTCCATCTAATATAGTATTAGCAACCTCTACTCCATAATCTCATATTTTACATTAGCTATTAAAAAGTATGGCTAATCTATCCCTAAATGCATAGGAAAACTTTCGAACATTTGGCTAAAGTGGAAGAATTTTTCCTCTCCTTCTTTCTTATGTTTGGCTAAACCTTGGTGTAAGGGAGGTCAACTTTGAAAATATTTGGCGATTTTTTTCTTTTTTCCAAAAATTTTCTCCTTTATAGTTTAGCCGTACTTTTTCCAAAAATGTCCAAAAAATTGCCATTTGGCTAATATTAGCCGCTATTTTTTTCCCTGGTCCACAGCAAAGGTGTCTCTTGTGGGTCACATTACAGTGGCCAAGTCAGTCCTTAGTAGTACCCATATCTATATAGCATCCTCATTACTAGCCCCACAGATCAAAGTACGTGACTCATTGCAATAGTTCGAAACTTTATATGGGTGGATACTAAGAAAGGTGTTGTGATTAAGGTGGCTTGGTCGAAATGCGTCCTTCCAAAATGGGCAAGTGGTCTGGGTATGATGGCCTTCTTACTGCAGAGCAAAGTTCTTATTTCAAAGTTCATTTTGAGACTCCAAATGGTGAAGATGACTCTTCTGGTTTACGCCTTCTTAGACAAGCTCTTTGGTCATTATATCCCTCTAGGAAATGGGCATTATTTCAGCCTCTGCAGCCTTTTCCAAATGCATCTCAATTTCTGCGTGGATTGTTGACAGCATGGGATGTAGTCAAACATCTCTTTTGACAACTTGGAGACTCCATGGTGGTGGGCATCACTGCCTCCATACCCCTCAGTATCTTCCAATTGATTCTTATCGTTAATCTCCTATTCTGGAGTAATTATATTGTGCTTCAGAATCATGCTCATGTGGCATTTTTTGTGCCTACACAGGTTGATGAGACGTGTAAATTTTTATTTTTTATATATGAATAATAAACTTTTGGCTTTAGGCCCTTCAAAAAGGGGGATGATACAAGCAACAAAGTCCAAGAACATATTAAGTGCATCATTTCATGCAAGTTGAAAGAAAGGACCAATCGTATGCGATGTTTAACAACTAAGTCAAGGGGCTTGATAAATCTAAAAGTTAAATTAGTAATGCGGACTCTATAAACCTGTAGAAATAAGGTCAACAAAAACCATGCAAAATATAATAATCATGCTAGATATAGCATGCTAACCAAACATCAAGAATACCCATGCATAACCCCAGTAGAGCAATAGGACCAGTCGGACTAAAGGCAACACAAAATTAAACTATGCAAAAAATGGAAGAGCTAGGAACAAAAAATTGATCAATAGGAAAAAACTTAGAGCAATTGAAAAACCTAGCCAGTGGATTATAAAAATGTGAAATATGATCCAGCAAAGACACAAATTGTATGCAAGGTCCTATTTGGGACCTCGGGAGGGAGGGGGGGGTGTGTGTTGGTATTGGCATGACGCATATGCCATACCATATAGATGTCAAAGAAGGGTACTAAGAGGGGTACTGCCCAAACTTGCCACACGGTGTTTTATGTTGAGTTCGGTATGCGTGGACTACATTCTGATCGCAGTCTACACATAGTCCTCTTACGGAGGATACAACGTCATCCTCTGTACTCACTTTCTTTTATTTGATGATATCTGCCACTTCTAGTTCGGCCAGAGTCGTCTCATACTTTTTAATTTATATTTGGGGATCAAGTACTTTCTACATGTTTACTCTCCATCACTTTTGGCCTTATTAAAATGCTATGGAGTTGTCAGGGTGGGGTGCTAAATCAATGTAAAAAGAGAGTCTCTCGTCTCACCACATGCTGGTGCCCAACTGTAGATGGTGCCTTTCCTAGATAATATTATCCCTTTTGATACAATCTACAATTTATTGCTCCTAAACACTCATATCCAACTCCTTCAAGTGCCTTAATAGGATGGTTACCTCACCCTCTATATGATAATGTCCTAAAATATATTAAAGTTAAACAATATAGTCCATTATCTAAGCATCAATCATTGTTTTTTGAAGCATTGGAATTTTGAATGAAACTCCACATGCCAATTACTCATATGCAGGATGGGAGATCCTCAAAAGCACCTTCTTTCTTCATGATTATCATGTAAACTTGCCTTGGCAATGCAACCCCTTGCTATCCAATAAAACTTCTAAGTCAGAATTGCAATTCTAGTCGCATGTCTTTATGCAAACGTTGTTGCAACTTACATGCATATACATTATATATAAGGTAATACTATGTTTGTATATGCTCCTTCTAGGTAGCTAGAAACTTTCATTGTGGTAACTTATGTTCCTTTGATGCTTAAACTCATACAAGAGTACAAAGTTGTCAATGATATACAATTTTTTTGATATCATTTTAACAACAAGCACCAGTGTTTGTATCTATAATGTACATATAAATCTTACTGCAGTAGTTTTTATATTTTTAACTTAAATTTTCAATATACAAGAAAGAGAAAACCCCCTATGAGAACCTTCATCGACTTCTCGCCTCCTGACTACCCTCCACAGGTATAGCAGTTGTGACGTCCCCTACTCGTATACGGTGCCCTCACCGTATACAAACAGGAGTTCATCCCCTATACCAGCTCCGTGCTGATACAGGGCCCTCCACATGACACTGCAACCATGACGGGTTCCAGTGGGAAGAGTGAAGGGGTCATTTTACCCCGTCTCCCTCAGGGCCTACCTAGCTGCGGAAGCGTAAACATACATGTCAGTACATAACATAGCACATATCCACCTCGAAGGGTGGTCCATCACATCTGCATAAACAAGGTGAGCACAATGCATGCGGGGGAGTCCTACCCAAGGCTTCGGACTCAAGGGATGACCCGGCGGCTTGGTCTCGGGGTTCATTGCGCATTTAATTCATGACAATGGATTTGGGCGGCATATGAACATGGCATAGGGTTGTCCACTCCATCCGCCCCTCCCCTCGCACACACTTTGCGAGTAGGGGAAAAAGTGTTGGGACCCGACCAGTAGCCCGCCCGGATGCATAGCCAAAGGGCTATTCCTGGGATTCATCCTCCCAGTTCCGATGGGGCGGTAGGGATCACTCCCTCCAGAGATCTACATCTTGACTCAAGGTGACTAGAGGGCCACTTGCCCTTATTCGACCGAACCCACCGGAAAGTGAACACCACTTCCGCGGGTGTCGAGCCCATGCCTTGCCCACACGCCAGTGGCAAAGCCATCGGACCTAGTCACAATGATCCCCAGTAGGCTTTACACACCGGAGGGATGGTTCAAGAGTCGAGGACATGAACCTCCTTCTTAGCCGGGTCTGCCCCCTTCACCCACAACCCGGGTGTGGCTCTTGTGCCAAAGGCGAATCTACAATGTGCTAGAGAGGCTACTCTAGGAGCATCTACTACCAAGCTTTGGGTCTCTACCCCCTTCCCAATACAAGGAGTTCATAGAGATACATCATCCATATACATCTGGAAAGAACTAAAGAACTATATCTAATCTACATCATAGAGTTAGGTTCTTTAGTTAGAGGCTGGTATCTAGAGATCTAGAAATTGCTATGGGCAATTTAATAGGCTAAACCTACTGATTCTATGACTAAAATAGGGTTTAGACTATCTAATTGGCCCAATACCTGATCCTTGAGTGGCTCCTCCTGACCTGAGCTCGATCATCCTGCTGAAACGCTCGAATCAAGGAAAATTGATGGTGCAATTCTCCCAGGCAGAGTCTGGGAGGCAGTTTTGGCTGTTGAGGCAGCCAAAACAGAGTTCTAAAGCCCTAGAACGAAATTGGGCAAGTTAGGGTTTTCCACCCTATATAGACAAGGGGGTTGGCTAGGGTTTCCAATTATCCCCTTTTGGCATGTGGGATAATTGGAAATGGGCCCACTTGCCTTTAAGGGCTAGGTGGCCAAATGTGCCCACATGGAAATGTGTGCACCCAAATGTGCTCACATGGAAATGTATGCACATTAATTGCACCTATGGGTGTGGCCCACTTGGCATCAAGTGGCCATATGGGAAAATGTGCACCTAAGTGAATGTGCACATTGTTTAATGTGCACATTAATAAATGCACACTCCTTGCACGTTGCCCCCTAGGGCTACTAACCTAGCTACACGTTATGCATACCGCGTCGGTCGGGGTGGCGTGTCTGGCGTAATGACGAGGGCGCATGCGATATCGCCCCGGGACGTGATATCGCGTCACGAACGTCACATTCTCCCCACCTTGAAATGATGTTGTCCGCAGCATCGTGGGTCTCCCCACCTTGGGATCATTCTAACCTGCAATCAACCTGATACATAAGATAACTATTATAATACTTACATATTTATTACCTCAAGGTAATATTTTTAGGACATTATCACGCTATTATATTATCAAATACTTATCCCTTCATACATCATTAAACAGGTTACTCAAAAATTCACTTAACATGACAATTAAGTTTATCAAAATTAAAATTAACGTCCGAGGTACTCTTCATTCCTTGCAACACATTCCAACAAAATTTGTGTTGCAAGTCTTTCGTGAGTTCGACCTCCTTGCCCTCCTGAGCTCTATTGGCTGCTGAGTCGACACTCACGCTAGTATCGTTTAATTATTAATAAAATTTTTGGTTATATGGTGACCACCCCACCTATCTACATGGATGCATGGCTAATCTCCTACGTAGGAAGAGGGTGAATCTTCCATTATGGCCGTGGAGACAGCTACCTATATGCCTATATGCCGCTCATGCCTACACCCTAGTTGCCAGTGGGAGGATAGGTTCTTCCCCAGTATATGGGGCGTGAAGGCCTGATTCCTCCTATCCAAAGCATATATGGGGCTAGAGGTGCTTTTCCTATCGATTGCATTCCTTCATGACCTCCTTTCTTTCTCGAGGGTCGCGTCTGCTTAGTGGAACGTAGACTTTTCTAATCTACCTTCCACTTCGCCTGGCGAAACGCTGTCATGCCTACATTGACACTACACCCGCCCTAGAGATCGCCGTAGTGGTCTCTCATCATCGGTAACACGCATGCGACCCATACCTAGCATAGGTTGCATGCGTGGAATTAATCTTAACTATACATAGACTTAATCTACACAAATCGACATGCAGGCGATTTCTTCGGAGATGACCTTGTCGTCCCATTGCTCCATAAAACTGCGGGTACCGCTTTACTAGATCTTTCTTAAGTACCCACGTCGCGTCTTCCACCGGTAAGTGTTTCCACTTGACCAAATCTTTGGAGGAATTCTGATCTCCTCGTTTTCTTGAAGGCTTTATCAAGAATCAATTGCGAACAATCTCCAGTGCTCCTCAGTCATTTCCAACAACGTTGAGGTCCAAGACTTCGCCCCTGGATTTGGAGTATGCTTCTTCAACAAACTCACGTGGAAGACCTTATGAATTTTTAGGTGTCTTTGGCAAGTCTAGCTTGTAGGATTGATTACCTACTCTCTTGACTATTCCGAAGGTCCGGCCCACCTTGGAGCAAGCTTCTTGCAATTCCCCGATCCCCGAGCTTTGCACCGCTTCACCTTGATCTTGAGCCAAACATCATCTCCAACTTTGAACTCTCGACTGTTCGATGCTTGTCGGTGATGCTCTTCGACGACTTCTTCTTGCCAGCCAGATACCCTCGCACTTCTTCCACAAGGCTGGCATATCGGTAACATCTGGCTGCGAAACTTCCACTTTTGACGACACGGTTGTGCCAAATGTCCGGAGTTAGGCAGCGATAGCGTGAATTGATCATAAATGGCGACATTTGGGATGATTCTGCTTGAGTGCTATTATAGGCAAACTCCACCAAGTGAATAAATTCTTCCCACATACCTTGCTTATTCCGCACATAGTTTCGTAGCATGTCCTCTAAAATCTGTTGGTCGCTCGGTTTGGCCATCCGTCGAGGATGATACTGCCGTGCTCATGGATAACTTCACCGGATTGTCGAAAGAGGTCTTGCCAAAGGCTCATGAACCGGATCCCATGTCGGAGATGATCTCCCTTGGCATGCCATGAAGCCTGAAGATCTCTTTGGTGAAGAGCTTCGCTGTATCCATAGCCGTATCTGTGGTCCTGCAAGGCACAAAATGTGCCATTTTCGACAACTTGTCGACTACTACCATCAAAGCATCTTTCCCTCTTACGGTCCTTGGGAGTCCTGTGATGAAATCCATGCTAATCACCTCCCCACTTAGCGTTTTGGCACCGCTAATGGCTCTAAAGCTCCGGAATTTGAAGTCTGCTCGCGCTTAGTCTGTGACATAGGCTGGCATTCCTTGGCGTAGCGAAGCTACACCTTCTTCATTCCTCGCCAATAATAGGCTGTTGCGCTTTGAAATATGTTTTCATGAATCCCGCATGGCCAGCTATTGGGCTGTTGTGCGTGTCGTGGAGGATCAATTTCCTTACACCTGATGATTCGGGTACGCACAACTTGTTCTTATGGTATAACAGGTTGCCTTCCTTCTTATAATGTTTAAAGGCTTCCCGCTCCTTATCTGTTCTAGCCTCCTTAGAGAGGCTTGCCCATACTTCCTTGAAATCCACATCCGTTGGCAAGGACTCTTCAATCTTCTTACCAAAGTCGCCGGAGGCGTCGAAATTGCATTGCAATGCACTCTAGTTGTCGGGGATGCCTTGAAAGCGCATCCGCTACCACATTGAGCTTCCACGGCTTGTAGACTATATCAAAGTCGTTACTCTTCAAGGAACTCCATCCACCTTCTCTCGCCTCGGGTTGAGGTGTGGTTGCGTGAATACGTCTTGGAGGCTCATGGTGCAGGTCCAACTGGAACTTCCTTCCCAAAAAGTAGTGCCTCCAAATTCTTAATGCCCCGACAACTCAAGCAATTCCATGATCGCGTGTGGGGTAGCGGCGTTTCGGCGTCGTTCATCTTCCGGAATCATACGCTACCACACTCTTCTTGCATAAGCCTTTGCATCTGTAGCTATCTTACTCGCGTCCGTCGCTACAAGATTGTCTTTCTCCCGTCCGGCGAGGGGAGTTAAGGCTCAAGCGGTTGTTAAAGCTTCCTTCAACAACTCAAACCACAGCGGGCTTTCTTGTGCCAATGTTCTGCCCAATCTTTCACTTTCTCCGCCCTCGTCAAGTCTCGTTAGCGGGGCGCTATCTTAGCAAAGTTCTTCCACGAACTTCCCCAGAGTACCACCTGCTAGGCCGAAAACTTCGACTTCATGCACATTCTTGGTAGGCCAGCGAATAGCGGCTTCAATCTTTGCAGGATCCGTCGAGATGCCTTCTGCTGAGATCACATGACCTAGATACTCCACCTTCTCTGTTGCGAAGTGGCACTTCGACAACTTGGCGTACAACTGGTGCCTCTTCAACTTCTCCAGCACTCTTCTCAAGTGTTGTACGTGTTCTTCAAGGGATCTGCTATACACCAAAATGTCATCAAAGAAAACAATCACAAAGGTGTCTAAGAACTCCCTGAAGATATCGTTCATGAGCCTCATGAACGTCGCGGAGGCATTTGATAAGCCGAAAGGCATTACCGTGAACTCATAGTGCCCATACCGCGTTCTGAAGGCGGTCTTATGGATATCTTCTTCCTTTATCCTGATCTGATGATAACCTGACCTTAAGTCGATTTTGGAGAAGATTCTTGCTCCTTGTAGCTGATCCATCAAGTCATCTGATCTTGGGAGCGCATACTTGTTCTTAATGGTCTATGCACATCCTTAAACTACCATCCTTCTTCTTAACGAAGAGAATGGGCGCTCCAAATGGCGAGACACTAGGTCTAATGAACCCTAGGTCAAGCAGCTCCTACAACTGCTTCTTTAGCTCCGACAACTCCTGCGTTGTCATTCTATATGGAGCCTTGCTTGTTGGCTTTGTTCCCGGTTGAAGTGCTATCTCGCACTCGACTCCCCTATAAGGAGGGAGCTGCTTGATCTCATCTGGAAAGAGATCATGGAACTCCGTGATCAGCTTAGCTATTTGCTTGACAACTTCTTTGACACCTTGTCTTCTTTGCTTCCTTCCGATTCTGGCTCACTAATCTCAAGCTTGAAGATGTATGCCACTTGCTCACTCTTGAAGCACTTGAACAGCCGTTTAGAAGACATACACTGCATGATGGGAACAACTTCCTTACCTGTTATCTCAATGATCTTGCCGTCCGGTGTTGGAAGGTCATCTTCCGCTCCACAATCGATAATAGCCCTGCTGGTCCAAGGTACTCCATTCCTATGATCAAGTCGTACTTGCCAATGCCCATTACTTCTGCCCCATCACGGATATTAATCCACGGCAATTCGATGTCGAAGTTAATTCTCTTACTGCCGTCGCCTTACCGCACCACTTGCTAAGACAAGCGGGCCTTGGCTTTGACTTTAATGGTTTCAACTTCAACATCCCGAACCATTCGGGGGATGCAAAGTTATGGCTACTTCACGAGTCTATGAAGGACTTGGTCTTGGCCTTTCCCTCTTGTGGAAATTACTTTATCTTGGCTCTCTGCTTGCTCTGTATCTATTGCGGCAAAGATATGGCACTCACCACGATATAGTCGGCGGCCTTCCCCTGCGCCGTCGTCGTCAGGTGAGCGTCCCAATCTCCCAACTCCGCTAGAGCTGCACTCATGGCGTAGAGGCGGTTGTTGTCCTATGGCACGGCTGAAGCACGAAGCAAAGCTTGCTTTTCTATGCACTCCTGTCTCTTTTCCTTGGGCATCGCCACCGCAAAGGATCGCACTACTTTGGAGTAGTTTGACCCCTCCTGCTTGTCCTTGAAGGACACACGCTTCTTCTCTGCTTTGTTTCCCACAGTTTGCCACCATGTGGGGCTCTAGCTTTGGACACTGGGTACTGCCCCTAGGGCTATAGCTTCTGTCGCCTTGCCTTTATCACGGAAAATCTTTGCTGCTTCTGCGGCTATTAGGGTCCCGTCCCTGCAAGCTTATAGCCTTGGACTCGCCCGATCTTGTCTTAGGGTTTATTGCCCTCACAAGCTTCGCGCGATCTCCTCATTCAGCCCCTCAATATAGCTTTCTCTTGCATGCTTCTCTCCCAACTTTGCACATCTGACCTTAGCCTCATGAATTCCTCTGTATATTTACGGGACTGATTTGTTTCCTGTTGGACCTATAGAGCTATTTGCATCATCTTTGGACTTATGTTCCCTTGGGGCGTAATGGCGCTTGAAGGCTTTAGCAAACTTCCTGAACTTACAAGCATCCTGTTTTAAGCCATGTGCCTTTGCATAACCCTTCCATCAAATCCGTCTGCGGCTCCTTTCAAGTTGGCTGTTGCCACTCTTCCTTTGTCTTTATCCTTCATGCCATAAGCATTGCCGTACTCACTCATTTAGTCCAGCCATGCCTCCTGCTTCTAATCCCGACTGTTCTCCCCCGGAAGCGTTCCGGTTCAGACCTTCCATACATTGCCCGGTCGCGGAAGCTACCTTCTTCTGGTAGTCGAGGCCCCGTGTCTCTTTTTGTCGTCCTTAAGGGGTGTTCCTCGCCTTCCCTCTTGGTGTTCCTTTGCCTTTCATCTGTTCGGTCCTGGGGCCATCTTCTTCTTCCTCCGAGTCGGTCGAGTCTGAACTTGAGTGGGAGGGATCGGTGGGGGGATCTCCTTCTCTTGCTCCTCTTCTTGTCCCTTCTGTTTTCCGAGCTGATGCTTGTGGCAATTGAGCATTGCCCACCGAACCCGCTCACTTGGCGGACAAAGGCCTTTATCTCGTTCAAGGTCCGCCCCTCATCACAGGATATCTCCTCTTAAGGGTCATGGGTTCCATATCTTCAAATAGGTTCCTTGCTTGGGAGGGGGTCTGGGCGGGGTCTGTTCTTCCCTAAGATCTTGGCGTTGTCGTTCCCCTGAGCCTAGGCCTCTAACTGCATACACAAGTGATTCATGGCTATATGGTTAGTTTCCTTTGTTCTCTTGCATTGTTTATGTTTGTTGATATAGTTGTGGGGCAAAAATACATCAACAAAACATTTAAAGTGCAGCAGAATTTATATTCATATATTATATGATATTTTAGTACAAAAAGTCTCCGGGATCAAGAGTCTAACTAGTCTTGAAATCGCCGGTAAGACGGGTTGTCTTCAAGAAACTTCTTAACTTGGGCCGTCCCTACTGAGTGACCCAAGTTCCTGATGATGCTTGCCGACGAGCCTCCCTGTAAGGCTCTCACCAGGTCTTCCACCCTGCGGTCGGATGTAAGGGCCGCAGTCACCGCCAATCTCGTGTGACGTCGATGGGGTATGGCGAAGTCGAAGAGGTCAAGTGCCATTGCCCTCTTGACTAAAGCGGCATAGTCGGCGTTTGTTGCTATTCGAGCATGCACGCCGGGCCTCGAGTGCAATTAGCATGAACACTCCTTCTTCACCTCACGGGACTGAACTTGCGGTGTATTACTCTACTCTCCCATCCGGCAGAAGAATGCAAGTAGTACCTAAAAGCGACACAATTGTTGTTATGTGTCGAAGCTTCTCCGCTTGTTTGGCCTCCCGCTCTATGTCGCCCTGCATACTCGTCGACCTCTATCTCGATGAGCTCCCGGTAGTCTTCAATTGTGGAGTCGACCCTCCTGAGGTCGATTCCTCCTCCTCTTGCCGGGGGTGGTGTCGAAGGCCTGGGCATTAGGATGCTCGTGGTCTTCCCACGGATCTCCATCTGTTCTTGGAGGGCGAGGAACTCTTCCTCTGTTGGCAGATCCCGCTCGTCCATCATTTGCCTGATGCTGTTGTAGGCCTGGATATCGGAGGTCGCTTCCCCTGTGTAGGTGTCGGCTTCCCTCACTTGAAGCGGAAAGTCCGAGGCTCCCCGGACGATGAAGTCGTCCATGTCGGTCTGCCGTAGTTGGTGGAGTAGTTCATCCAATCTGAGCTCCCTCTCCCTGCATTCGGGAAGGTTCTGGATGTCGCTGAGGAGTAGATACTCCTCTCCATTGATGATGATAGGGGCTAGGCTTGTGATGCCTAGCCCAAGTGGGGGAGCAACTCTGATGTTCTGCCTGCTCCGCTCGAAGTTGATCAGCTCTTGCTCTGCTTGGCGCCGTTCTTCGTCTGTGTCGAGCTCCGTGTATTCCTCATCGTCCGACTCCTCTTCTTCTTCTCTTGCTTCTTGTTCCTGTTGATACTGCATAAGCATCTGCTCTTCTTCTTGCACTGCTATGGGGTCCACCTCCATCGGAGGGATAGAGGTTGCCCCCATCTGGTTTTCGGCGCGGTGGGATAAGAAGATGGCTAGGGCGGCGGTGTAAGAGAAATACTTGGTTCTATTGGCTGTCAGGACCATGTAATCAGGCAGCCTCTGCGCCTTGTTGGTTAAGTACTTGGCGATGTTGGGGACATCACCCAAGGCTGCTTGAAGGGATGGCCGGGGAACGAAATATCCTATGCAAGGGGGAACCTGAACAAGGGAGGGTCCTACCCTAGCTTGAAACTCTGCTAGCACTTGCCTATATGCTGGGGTTGCATTTAGCGTGGCTTGGATATCAATTTCTTTCCCAAAGACTTGGAAGATGTCGTTGACATCCGCCTCGGCAGCATGGGCACTGGCGCTGTACCATCGCCCGAAGTCAGCAGTGGCCATTGATCTAGCAAAGAAGGGAGTAACAGATGGATGCAGAAGCGCCTCAAGGAGCTGGAAGATCGCCTAAGCAGTGGAGAGCAAATTTGCAGGGTGCTAAATGGGAAATGGGGGACTTATTTATAGAATTGGGGGAAACCCTAATTTTTGGATGACCTAGAATTTACTGAGATTAGGTGATTCTAATCTATTAAAGGGTGCAATTGCAAGTTTAAAGACTACTTCTAGGGTTTGAGCATGCTAAGAACAACTAATGAACCTATTGCAACAATTTGGAGATCATTGGTGAAGAAATGGTACGAGGTCTCACACGTTGCGCCCAGACCGATAATGAAAAGTTCATTTTCTGTCCTAGCGCGACGTGTGAGACATGGGTTCCAATTGGGCTAAACTTAATCAATTTGGATAATGTAAGGCTGTAATTCCACTAAACTCGTCGATTAGGCAGAATTGACCCCTTATTTGGTCGATTTGGGGCTGTTTTGGGCATTTTTGGGCATGGTCTCACACGTTGCGCCCAGCCCGAAAATGAGAATCTCATTTTCTGTCCTGGCGCGACGTGTGAGACATCGTCTCCTTTTTGCTCAAAAGCTCTAATTTGACTAAAACAAAAGCTAGAATTCTATAACATAACTTTATTAAGCTAGATCAGACATGTTATTCACTCCCAAAATTCTTTATATTAACAAAATTTTCAGTTATTTACAAAATCTCAAGGGCGTTCTCCCTTGATGTGACTTGCAAGATGCATATCCTGCTTCATGAGGGTGACCCTCTTTGCGTGGTAAAATCGGGTGATTGAATCTTCAAAGTGCTGCACTATTTTCGCCTCTGCTGCCTCTTGTAAGCACAGCAACATTTCATCCGTCACCCGCATGTCTGTATTATACTCCTGTATGACCTCTCGGACCAAACGTTGAAACGGTGCCCGGGATCAAGAGTCCGTAGCTCCTCTGGAAGTGCCGGATTTCCTTGAGGGCTCTGTTCTCCAGCTTCTTTCTGCCGGCCCGCTTCTTTCCTGGTGCTCTGGGAGGCTTGGGCTTTGGTGGGGGTGGCTTCAGAGTCTGCCTCGGGGGTACTCCACCTTCGATTGCCCTCACCCGATGCTCCTGAAAGTAGGCATTGTATGCCTCTCACTTCTCCATGTAGGTGTTGTGCTCCTTAATTCTCTTCTGATAGACCTTGACAGGGTCTATCACATATGCCTCCCGTTGGGGTCGCGGGGCTTTGACCCTATCCCGTCGGGGGAAGGTGGGGGCTTAGCCACTGTCCGGCCTCCTCCTCACTCTAGCTTCTGCTCGGGGGCTTCTTCCTCCACGGCCGGGGTTTTGAAGAGCTTGCTCCCTCTGCGCCAGGCACGTAGTCTTCGTCCGAGTCGTCGGTAGAGGGCGGGGTCTCTTTGCCTGATGGTTCGTTGATGTTGATCCCGTTCCTCAAACTGCCGACCTTCACGACCTTCCTCTTGCCCTAATTAATGGCTTTGGCCTTCCTCTTCGGGCTTCTTTGGCGATGGTCGGTCGTCTTCCCGAACTCTTCCCCCTCCTCTGCTCCGGCGGTGCTCCTTGGCCCGTTCTTGGCGAAGCGGCGCAAGATTAGCTTCTTCTGCGGGGGCGAGAGTCGGGCCCGCCTCCTCTCCCTTGTTCCTCCTGTGGGTGGGTCTCGGCTGGGGTTGCTCACGGGTTGTTGGCCCGGTCCCGCTTTGCTCCGCTGCTCCTCCCGTGGGTGGGTCTCGGCCTGGGGTTGCTCTGGGCTGTTGGCGCCTGTCATGCCCTGCTCCTCCTTCTTCCCTCCTCCTCTGCGATCTCCTCGAGGGATTTGGTGCATGATGTCCGTGCGGTCGTCCTCTATGAGCTCCGTGGTGGTGCGCTCCGTCCGATCCTGATCCTCGCTCGAAGAAGATTAAGCCTTCATGGAGAAGGCGTTCTCGAAGGACTCTCAAAGAAGAGGGCCGACCATGGCGCTGGAGGATCCGCTTCGGCTAGGCTTCCTTGCAGTCTGTTTGGTGCGGGCCATCGTTTGGTGGTTTGTCGATCGGAGCTAAGCGCCAGAAGATCGCCTTGGCGAGCACGAGCAACGTTCTAAGGAAGAACACGAAAATGGGAGGGGTCTAGGTCTATTTATAGGGGCCAATTTTTAGGTCAACTTTTAACTACCTTTTGGGTTGCCTAAAAGCATCTAAAACACCTAATTAAGCAAAAGGTCTCACCGTTATAGCCAGGAAAATGAGAAAGTCATTTCCTGTCCTGGCGCGACGTGTGAGACATGGTGGGACCCACTACTAAAGTTTTGTACTTTTTGAACATGTAATATGCTAATTCTACTGATTCTTAGCTTAAAATTAGAATTATCAAGTTATTTTACTGTAGTTTACAACTTTTTGGTGTCTAAGCTGAATGTCTCACACGTTGCGCCCAGCCCGAAAATGAAAATGTCATTTCGTGTCCTGGCGCGACGTGTGAGACCAC
Source organism: Isoetes taiwanensis (assembly GCA_021234155.1). Lineage (NCBI taxonomy): Eukaryota > Viridiplantae > Streptophyta > Lycopodiopsida > Isoetales > Isoetaceae > Isoetes > Isoetes taiwanensis. Next base: position 25,465,775 of record JAJEKV010000006.1, read on the forward strand.
CCTACTTTTTGGATGTTGGCTCACCAATTTTTAATATTTTTATGTTCTCATTTATTTTAACTGTTACTAGCTTAGCAAAACTAAAAAAATGAGAAAAATTTTTCCCATTTTTCGAGGTTTAAGGATCCTATCGAGTTAGTACTACTGGGAACATGGCCAGTGCTTTGCTCTTGGTCTCCAAGAACATAGCTCTGATACCACTGTGACGTCCCCTACTCGTATACGGTGCCCTCACCGTATACAAACAGGAGTTCATCCCCCATACCAGCTCCGTACCGATACAGGGCCCTCCACATGACACTGCAACCATGACGGGTTCCAGTGGGAAGAGTGAAGGGGTCATTTTACCCCGTCTCCCTCAGGGCCTACCTAGCTGCGGAAGCGTAAACATACATGTCAGTACATAACATAGCACATATCCACCTCGAAGGGTGGTCCATCACATCTGCATAAACAAGGTGAGCACAATGCATACGGGGAGTCCTACCCAAGGCTCAGACTCAAGGGGATGACTGACGGCTTGGGTCTCCAGGGTTCATTGCAGACAGAATTCATGACAATGGATTTGGCTGGCATATGAACATGGCATAGGGTTGTCCACTCCATCCGCCCCTCCTGTACACACTTTGCAGAGTAGGCTGAAAAGTGTTGGGACCCGACTGTAGCCCGCCGGATGCATAGCCGAAAGGGCTATTCCTGGGTTCATCCTCCCAGTTCCGATGGGGCAGATAGGGATCACTCCCTCCAGAGATCTACATGCTGACTCAATGTGACTAGAGGGCCACTGCCCTTATTCGACTGAACCCACTGGAAAGTGAACACCACTTCACGGGTGTCGAGCCCATGCCTTGCCCACACGCAGTGGCAAGCCATCAGACCTAGTCACAATGATCCCTGGTAGGCTTTACACACCAGAGGGATCGTTCAAGAGTAGGACATGAACCTCCTTCTTAGCCAGTCTGGCCCCCTTCACCCACAACCAGGTGTGGCTCTTGTGCACAGGCCGAATCTACAGTGTGCTAGAGAGGCTACTCTAGGAGCATCTACTACCAAGCTTTAGGTCTCTACCCCCCTTCCCAATACAAGGAGTTCATAGAGATACATCATCCATATACATCACAGAAGAACTAAAGAACTATCAATGGAAGAGGATGAAGAGGGGGAAGACTTGTTTAATAATAAAGAGCATCTGAAAGAGGAGAAGGAAGAGGCCTATTCAGAGCAGGTTCCCGTCAACCTTGAAGCAGAAGTGGCGACCTCCAGGGATCCCGAGATAGCAGCTTTCAAGAACCATCTCGCAAGGTTCTTCCTTTCAGCTTTCCGCCAGGGCCAGGTGCTATTCTTTGTTAGAGCACTTGCCCCAGAGGCCGAGGCATCCTTTTGGGCATTGAAGGCTTTGTCCGTTACGGCCGGACACAGAAAGCTTTCCGCCAATCTCCATTCCGTGGTGCTTGTAAGCCGTGATATAGCACTTGCTACCTTAAGCCAGGATATTGCTGCCTGGATGAGCATGAAAATGCTCGTAGCAGCATCATTAGCTACTGCCTTCCCTCCCGCAGTAGCTTCAGCAGCCGCTCTCACCATCAGCCCCGGTGTCGCTTTACTTTGCCAGCGACAGCCACCAGAGCCGCCTACGGATATGGACCAGGATGCAGGACCAAGCTCTTGACCATTGTTTCTTTTGAGTCTCATTGTTCGGCCTTAGGCCAATTTTTGTATGTAATACTCATATAGGCAATTTTGTGCCCATTGATAAATAAAAACTATAGTCTTCTTGTATTCATTATTTTCTTTCCCTTGCAAATTAATGGTACATAGTGTCTTCAATTATCAATTAAGCATTGCTACACCGCCTGTTACAGGAATAACTTTGCCATAACCCTCCGTCAACGGCTGGGAGATTGCTATGTTACTGCAGGACAAGGCCGTCCGCAACTTGCAATGCAAAATGCAGCGGGGTTGGGATTATTGGGAGACCACCAATGTGGATGCCTTCCACGACATTGACGATAACCTGTGGCAACTTTACGGAGCAATGAACGACCTCTTTAGTCTTCTAATTATAAATCCCACTTTAATGTACCAAGACATCATTAGGGAAGCATGGCGTAAATATAATTTAGTTCGTTCAGTGAGGGAGGACTTCATTGATTATATATTCTGGGAAAGGACTCGCGAGAGACACAAAACCGGCCGATAACCGGCCTGAGAATGGAACTAGCCTAATATAGGGGCTCGTCCTTTCCCAGAATGGCGATCCGATGGCTCGGATCGATGGGATTATAACCCTTTGGTGAACCAATGTATAATCGTCCAGCACAACCATCTTTTATGGAATAAACCTTTCAATTCTGTTCGTCCTTTGGGACTTCGTTTGAATGTAAATTTTCATCTTCTTTAATGCTCCTTTATTACGAGTAATCTGTGTATGTTGTGCTCATTTTCTCTTCATTGATATTTTAGACGGTGCACGTCCCCCTCCGTGGGCGACGCCCGTGGAACCAGGCCATCTAACGCCTGAGCAAGAGCTGCTTATCATTAAGCGTCAGATGGCTCAGCTGCAGCAATACGTTCTTCAAAGGCCTATAGGCCCCGTTGCAGTGGAAGAAGGACCTGAAGTGCCAATTACCGAGGTGGCTCCACCCACGCCAATACGCTCTAAGCGCTCCATGACACGCATAACAGTCCTATTGCCGGTCACGCCGGATTCATGAAAACATATTTCAAGATAAGATCCAGTTACTTTTGGCCTGGTATGAAGAAACAGATTGCGCACTATATTAAACAGTGCCAACTTTGCCAACAGACAAAAGCAGAGCAACTCAGAACACCAGGTACACTGGAGCCTTTGGACATCCCCAATGCCAAATGGGAAGTCATTACCATGGACTTCATTGTGAGTCTCCCATGCACACTTCGTGGATTCGACGCCTTGATGGTGGTAGTTGATAAGCTTTCCAAAATGGCACATTTCTTGCCATGTCGTACCACCGACACTGCCTTGGATACAACACTTCTATTTTCCAAAGAAATCTTTCGACTCCATGGGATGCCATGTACCATTATATCAGATCGCGATCCCCAATTTGTGAGTGCTTTTTGGAAGGACTTCTTCAATACTATACAAACCAAGCTTGCTATGAGTACGGCCTATCATCCTCAGACAGATGGACAGTCGGAACGCACCAATAGGATTATTGAGGATATGCTACGAAATTATGTCTGGAATAAGCAATCTCAATGGGCAGATTACATTCATTTGGTGGAGTTTGCCTATAACAGTACCAAACAGGAGTCCTCGAGGATGTCTCCCTTTATGATCACTTATGGTTATCAGTGTCTTACTCCAGATACGTGGCATAACCCAATTTCCAAAGTCGCAGTTTCACAGCAATTGCTTACGGATATGCAAGCTTTGGTTGAGGAGGTACGAGGATATCTCTTAGCTGCACGAAGTCGCCAAAAGAGTTTAGCGGATAGACACCGCACCCCACGCGAGTTCCAGGTTGGTGAATCGGTGTGGTTGAAAATTAAGGTTAAGCAGGCCAAGCTTAAAATTGGAAATTGCAAGAAGCTTGCACCACGATGGGCAGGACCATTTCAGATCACGGAATGTATAGGTCCTCAGGCCTATAGATTAAATTTACCTGCTCATCTAAAGGTACACAAGGTTTTCCATGTAAGCCTTCTGAAGAAGCATACTCCAGATCCTTATGAAATTCTTGACACGCCAACTCTTCTGGAGATGACAGACGAGCAACTGGAAATTGTTCCAGAGGCTCTCCTTGACAGGGCATACAAACAAACCAGAAGAACTCAGATCTTACAATATTTGGTTAAGTGGAAACACTTACCTACGGAGGATGCTACCTGTGTCCTTAAACGAGACCTTGACAAGGCTTACCCTGACTTTATGCAGCAATGTCAGGGGCGGACCATCCACGATGCTATCGACTCCGACTCCAATGCATTGTGTAGTAGATCCGACAGGGATCATGCAGAGGGGTTGGGGTAGATGCATCCTAGGATGAGAGGGGAAATTGCATTTAAGCATCTTAGGTCGCAACCGTCTCCGGCTAAAATAGGAACAATGCCATTCCTTATGCCGCGACGACTTGCAAGCCCTAGGCATGATAGGATTCCCCTCATGTCAGTCTTTTTATTATTTTTTATTATGGGGGTGGTCCCTTCAACCACAACTTTCTATAATTAATTTGATTACTCACATATTGATATTCTGCAGGTGTGTAATGTGCACAACAGCATCTGCAGCTGGGAAGACTCATTTTCAAGAGTCATGTTATGTTTTCATAAGTTATATGTTTCTTTATGGTCCACTGAGGACCTTGTTCTCATGTATAATCAGTGTGTTTAAGTCATGATGTGAAAGGACTTCGGTCCATAACTTTGATCGTTTATGATCCTTTTGTAATCTCCTACAGTTTATAATAAAGTATCTACTCTCTTTTTCTTTGCTTCCATTCTTAATGCTGAAGACAGCATTACTCCAAGGGGGGTAGAATGTGACGTTCCATGTAAGTATACGGTATACGTATACCGTACCTGACACGTCACCAAGGTATTGGGAACCATTGGGGATTAACTTAAGAGGGATTATTGACATTAAACTAACATATGTACACTAACTAATGGTATTAGTTAGCCAAGTAGGCTAGTTAGGATGTGCCACTTGGCCTCACTCGATTGGCCAAGGGCAGGTTGCCATCTTTGGGTGGCAAATTGAGCTCCCCATCCAAATTCTACCCAAATTCGAGTTTGGGAAGAGCAGAGGAAGGAGGAAGCTGTCACAACCTAATACCTGACCAGTTCTATGGATGTTCTTCGAGATAACGGGTCCAGCCAGGACAGAGGTCAGTTTCTAGGTAGTTGTGTGCTACTCTAACCCTTGTTTGAGGTACATGGATGATTAGATTCTATGTTATGATCTATTTATGATGATTATGGATGTTGTATCAGATCCTGTTCTCTCTTTCTGTTCCTCCTGTGATGTATGGGTTTAAGGCGGGTAGAGACCTGAAAGCTATTTAGATTTAGTGATGTCCCTAGCTAGAACCTCTTAAATCCCAGTAAATGCGGCCTGTGCACAAGAGCCCACCTGGCTGTGGATGCTATGATATGATTCAGCACCAGACAACGAGTATGATGGTGAATCGGGGGTGGGGTCTTGCCTAGCACGGCTACATGACTCCTACAGTGTGCTAGGCTTATAGCCGGTCACGGAGAGGGTCGGGTATGGGTCTGACACTCCCTGGGTCGCAGGTGGCGAGCCAACATGATTGGGCGCCCTGGGCTCGAACGGGCAGGTGAGCCTGCCTTTAGATTTAGGGGAGTAAGTCGGGTACGAACACGGGGGTCACTAAGGGGGGCACGCGTTCTCTAGCACACCCAGGGATCCGTCATACTCGGGGAGGGGACGCCTCTCTGACCTGCCTCATCAGACCGGGGAGATGTAACCCGGAGTAGTTCCATAGGGTGATTCCATGGGATTGCATCTCCGGAAGGCTACAATCACGCCATAGCATGTTCCAGCCTATCTGCAAAGTGTGCGCAGGAGGGGCGGATGGAGTGGACTACCCTAGCCATTGTTCTATGCCAGCCAACGCCGTTGTTATGATTCTGTCTGTTGTTATCTGGAGGCCTTGACTATCAGTTGATTCCCATGAGTCTGAGCCGGGGTAGAGCCCTTATTCATGATGCATTTCCTTTGATATGTTAGTATTCCATTGCATTCGTATTGATGGTGATGGGCCACCCTTCGTGGTGGTATATTATTTATTGTATGGTTGCCAGGTGTTAACCTTGTATGTACGCTTTCGCTATTAGGATTCCCATCGAAGGCGTGGGACGAATGACACCTCCGTGTCCTTCGCCCGGACACTTGCCATCACAAGTGGTCCGAGTCAGACAGAGGGCCTTTCTATGGTGGTATTGTCGCCGTAGAAGAGGGTATTTCTCGTATGTATACGATGGGAGCATCGTATAGGTCCGGGGAGCGTCACACCATCTGGAATATACAGGAATCCATCATGAAACAAAAGTCCAACTCGAACCTCAAAATGATCATAGTCCAACCTCATTTGTCGGGAAGATGATGCTGAGCCAAGCTGTAATATTATGTCCTGTGCCAATGGATCAGAAGGAAGAGATGCTCGAACAAACTCCAACAAGGATGTATCATGAGGCCTTTCGAACAAAGTGATGGCCATACGATCAGGTCCTAGAATAACCTGTGATTGCTGATCAAATGCTGGCTCCCCCACCTTAGGTTTGAAATAAGATCTGCGAGAAAGAACATCTGGTTTCCCTTGAAGCGTGCCAGGCCGAAACTTGATGATGAAATCAAATATGCCACCGAGTCTGACGACGATTAAGAACTCGAGCAGACTGAAAATACTCCAGATTGCGATGGTCCGTATACACAGTCACCTTATAAGGAGAACCCTCAAGAAATCGTCACCACTCCTGAAAAGAGTCAACAATCGCCAAAAGTTCCTTATCGTAAATAGGATAGTTGATTTCTGCAGCCTAGAACTTTCGGGAATGATAGGCGATCGGGTGCAGCTCATGATCATCCCCCTCTTGCGACAAGATGCTGCCAAGAGCAAAATCTGATGCATCAGCTTCGAGAATATAGGGACGCGCAGGATCCGGGTGTGCAAGAACAGGTGCTGCTGTAAAAGCATGCTTCAGAGTGATGAATGTTGATTCTGCTTCAATTGTCCACTTAAAAGGAACATCCTTCCTGGTGAGACATGTCAAAGGCAAGACGATCTCCGAATAGTCCTTGATGAAGCGGCGATAAAAATTGGCAAACCCCAAGAAGCATTGTACATCTTTAACCGAGGAAGGTGTTTCCCAATCAAGAATTGTGCTGACCTTCTCTAGATCCATGGTAACACCTTGAGACGTGATGCGATGGCCCATAAACTCGACATTGTTCTGCTCGAACTGACACTTCTCCAGCTTGGCATAAAGTCCATGTTCCCGTAGCTTTTGAAGGACCTTCCTGACATGTTGTTCATGCTCCTCCAAAGTCTTCGAATAAATCAGAATATCATCTAGATAAACGATAACAAAAAGATCCTAAAACTCCCAAAAAAACATTGTTAGCCATGTGCTGAAAGACCGATGGAGCATTGGTAAGGCCGAAAGGCATGATGGTATACTCAAAATGACCATACCGAGTTCAAAGGGCTGTCTTTCACTCATCACCTTCCCTGATGCGGATAAGATTATAGGCACCTCGAAGATCAATTTTCGTGAAGTATCATGCACCTTGTAGCCGCTCAAGTAACTCTGGAATCAGAGGCAGATTATACCGATTACGCACAGTGATCTTGTTGAGGCCGCGATAATCCACAACCAGCCGCAAAGAACCATCCTTCTTGGAAACAATAAAGATGGCAGCTCCTGCGGGTGACTGAGAATGTCGAATAAACCCAGTGAATATCAATGGGGCAGTCATAAGGGCGACGCTCCGGAAGCTTGCTGACTTTCACCTTATCAAAAACATCGCCAAAATCCTTGTACTTATCAAGAAGGACATGAGCAGACGTTTCTGAAGCAGAGCTAGTCGAATGATGGACTTGGATTGCAAATGCTGATCTGGGATCTTGCCTATCAGATCTAATAAACTTGTGAAGAGAGATCTTCGAGATACAGAGCTGAGGGCACGAAGAAGCCTCTACAGAAGCAGGATCAAGAAGAGGAGCGAGAGCAGGAACAAGACAGAAGTAGAAGCAACTAGGACAGGAATTGGAGTAGGAAACTGGATCAAGAACTGGAGCAGGGGCAGGGACTGGAGCGAGAACTGGAGCAGGAGCAGAAACCGAAACTGGAGCAAGAGCAGAAATTGGAACTGGAGCTGGAGCTGGGACATCATCAACAACATAATCAGAATCTGGGTCATGAACTGGAGCAGAAGCAAGAGTCGAATCAGAATATGGAGCAGAAACAGGAACAGCAAGGACGAAATCAGGGGCCCACGATACTGCACGGATCCAGGTCGATGTTGGTGTAGAGACCTGATCTGCAGAAGAACTGGAACTGGAGCTAGAACCAGCAAATCAAAATGATCTACTACGCCAATCAATCTGTGGGTTATGTAGCTCGAGCCAGGGCAGACCCAAGACTATTGGCACATGTGGGCTAGCGATGAGATTGACTCCCATCCATCAATCACTTCGACAGAACCAAGATGCTCAACCTTGCTTCTAGGGATGGCGTGCTTACTAGCGAACGCACTATCCATAAAGCAAGCATTTGCACCACAATCAAGTTGCGCCAACACTTGCAATCTTCCAACCTCTGATTTATAAGGATTACATATCTTTATATCCTCTCGTAGTCCCCTTTGGAAACAATCTCGAAGTGCAACATCATCCCAGGCAGTATCTACCGCAATTTGACAAAATTCTGATGCATATACTGAACCTGGACGAGAGCCTTGCCTTAGATTGCAAAGTTTTGTGACTGTTGTGCACTGACGATCGGTGTCTCCAAAGCATGCCTCAAGCTCTGTAGTGAAAGCAGCAAAATCTTGCAACTCTAGGGCTCCTTTCTCCAATAAAGAAGCAACCCAACTTAGAGCTGGCCCTGTGAGAAGAGAACCAATCAGCCCAACTTGTTCTTGGGCCGTGGGATAACTATGAGGATGGAGCCGAATCACAAGCCTGATCACCGCGGAGCTTAGACCGAGTGCCGTCAAACTTCTCTGGCAGGCTGATCTTAGGCTCTAATAGCCTCAATCCCGAGCTAGAAGCAGATTCATGTGAAGCAACACATTCCTTAAGCTCTTTATTATCCAATTGCAACTGCTGGCATACTTGAACAAGCTGCTGGACCTGCTGTAATAAAGTCGAAACCTCCTCCATAGATATAAAATCACCAAATATGCGCAAAAAAAATGCTTAGGATCAGAGCAGGCAAGAACCGGTGAGGGATTCCGGTTCAAACTGTCATGAACATACGCGAAAATAAGGAACAAACGTGAAAAATACGCAAGAAATACGGAAGAAATATGCCAAGATCGGCAAAGAATCTGATATATGAACAGGAATCAAGAATACAATGGCCCGAAGGCAAGCAGGAACACGAGACAGATGCCTAGAAGGCTCAAGACTGGCGTTGAACCGGAATGGTTCGACAAGAAGGAGGTGCCTTCTTATATATCTAGGCCAACGGTCAGGATCGCGCCACTCCAATGGATGAGATCGCGCCAAGTGTCGCGCATGTATTTTCTAGAACCTCCTAGAGATACTCCCACATATGAGAAAGACATGAAGGAATATCTTCAACAAATATTGGTAGTGCACTTGGCAAGGGTGTGTGACTCGCAACTGAAAGGTTTTGAGTTCAAGCTTTGTCTTGTGCAACTACCCTTTTGTATCTGTGTGACAACCATCTTTTGTACATACGAGTATAATGTTCGTATGATACGAATATCCGTATGGTCGTCACAGGCGCAGCTCATTGGGGCTAGGGTTTTGGTGCTGCTTCAATCTCAGATATCTGCCTCCTCGTGTGTCTGTTTCGAGCGATTTTTGGTGCATTGGAAAGCCCTTGCAGTAATCTTTCTAAGAGTGTATGCCATTAGGTATTTTTCTTTCTCTCTACTTCAGTCTCAGAATTGGGATTGTATATTTCAGCCTCCATGGTTACCGTCAGTTTTGGCATTGCTTCAATCTCAGATATCTCCCAGCTTGGGTGTCCATATTGAGCATTTTTGGTGCGTTGGAAAGCCCTTGCAGTAAGCTTTCCAAGGTATATGGCATCAGATGGTTTTCTTTGTAATTCAGTCCCGTAATTGGGATCATGCATTTTGGCCTCCATGGTTACCACCACCGACATGCAATCTTGCTCTCAGTTTCCAGCTTCTATGGCCTCTTCAACACTGCCTCCTAATTGCCATCTAAATTTTCTTGCTCATGCCCCTGCTTCCATGGGTTTGTAGCAAACTGTATTATTACAATATTTATTTTATTAGATGCTTTGTGTACATCTTAGTGCTTTGTAGTTTCTAATCAAGAATGAAGGATTATAAAACATATGCAGGTCCATGGCATGATATCTGAAGCATCCTTCAATTCTTATCCCTTTATTATAATCTCTACATATTCTATAAGTTCATCTAAGATGCTTGTTGCATTCAAATGTCTTAGAGTGATCAGGTTTACCATGTGCAGTGCTGAAGTGATCAGGTTTGACATGTGCAGTGTTGAATAAACTTGTTGGTTTAAAACTGTTTGCTTGCTTTGTTAAAATTTTAAAATTTATTTGATGGAAATCAATGGCTGACTTCTGCATGACACGTGGTACTCTTTCCCATCCTTGCATTTTACAAGGTCTTGGTATACAAAGGAGATTTTTGCAATGGGAACTTAATTGGTCAATGATGTCTCTTGTATCAAGCTTGTAGACTATGGTGGTTTTTAATGCTAATAGTTCTCTTAAATGTTATATTTTGACATTGATATTCAAATGTTATATTGTTGAATTTGGAAACCACGTGTGGACCTATTATGATTTAACCCTTAAATACGGGCCGTGTAAGACTTCAATGTCAAATTTGCAAAACTATTTTTTATTGCTCGGGATATCTTTCTTGTATCTTTCTTATTGTTTCTTTCCTATATTTCATTGTTTTTTTTATAAGTTATATTGTTTCTTTGCTTGTCGCATTCAAATGTTTCAGAGTGATCAGGTTTGGCATGTGCAGTGCTGAATAAAGCTTGTTAGTTTAAAACTGTTTGCTTGCTTTACTAAAAATTCAAAATTTATTTGTTGGAAATCAATGGCTGGCTTCTGCATGACACATGGTACTCTTTCCCATCCTTGCAGTTTGCAAGGGCTTGGTATACAAAGGAGATTTTTGCAATGGGAACTTAATTGGTCAATGATGTCTCTTGTATCAAGCTTGTAGACTATGGTGGTTTTTAATGCCAATAGTTCTCTTAAATGTTATATTTTGATATTGATATTCAAATGTTATACTCGGGGGCTTCACCCCCTTATATAGAGCATATGGCATGTGCGTGCAAGGGGTCGACTGAAACCTCCCTGTATACGGCTTTTTGCGGCCGAAACCCCCCAACCATCCTATATTATAATGTTTTGACGTAAGTGTGTAGTGCATCGAGCCCTAAAACAAACGGCCCAGATTTTACATAGAAGTTGAACGGTCCAGATGATAGCTTTTCTTTCCCATTCCATGTTTTAGGGTGGTCTGCAACAACGATGAGCTATGTGGTCGCATCTGCCCGATTATGCAGCCTGCCGCTCTGCACCTATTCTGTATTTACATCTAAACGAGCAGAAGCTCCCCTCTGGCTTTGCTCCTCAATTTGAGCCCTCCAAGTTCCAGAATATATTTAAGCAAGATGCTTTAATAAGCTTTCAAAACTCGAGGATAGTGATCTCTAGTCTGCTTGCAAGTGCCATGGTATCCTGCTTCAACATATTTTCACCCAACAGGGCTTTCAAAGACTGACTCTAACTTTCGTTGATTTGGGCTGCCGATTCAATTTATGTAGGCCCACAGATTGCAAATAGGAAATGATGGAGCTTTACGAACATATTAGATAAGTTTTCCCTTTTTATCCTCTGTTGTTTGGCTCTAGTGCTGGCCTTAGATTCGAGCTTTGCTACATTTTATTGGCAGCAGCTATATTCCATTTGAACTTGAACTGGCGCAATACCATCCTACAGCGAGCTCTTGAGGTAATCTGCAAAGCTTTCCCTGTTTTTATTACATTTTTTTTTTATTGCTTTTGTTTGAAGCCGAGGTATTACCTCTATTTTTTTAATTTGTTTGGGAGGGCAATATCAAAAATATTGTGTCAGATTCAAGTGGTACAGATTTGAGTGCCTTACTTTACTCTTCTCAGCTTCCCAAATAGAGTGCTTCTTCCCAAGTTTCCCTCTTGCCTCAATTGCTTACACTGCAAAAGACTTATGTCTTATGCGGTTGTTCAGATATTTTATGATGCATTTAAAAGCAGGGCAACATAATTATAACTCTATTATCATGGCAACCAAGTAAATAGAAGCACAGATGGAAGGTTTTAAACCATTGTTCTTTTTCCAGCTCTTGCTTTGCTTCTCTTTTACATGGCCAATGAAGAGCATAAAGTCTACCTGTAAGAAACGTTATGACAAATTCATATTGTAAAATTTTTTTAAGATATAATGGCTGAAGCATTTCGCAGCCAGAAGCATTTGTGCATTAAACTTTTAAATTGCTCCACAATTTGAGAAGGTAAGTACAGAAAGATTTGTTTGAATTCAAATTTTTAGTTTTCTATATCTTCTGGCGTTTCTTCAATGTCTGAGTCCTTGCATTATTTGAACTCGAAATTAAGATTTGCATGGGATGTGGATATGCAATCCGAAAATACACATGGGATGAGATGGGATGAAAATACAATTGTTTGTTGTGTATGTGTGCAGGAATCTAGGATGTCAGGCAAGTACTCCATGCACTAGCCATGGCAATTGAGTACGTTTTATTTGTTTGTACACTTCTTATTATTATTTGTTTGTCTTTGTCACGCAGATCTGGATCATGGGCCTACATATTGTGCATATCAGAGAAACAGGCCTCCATAATTTGTGCGACATATTATTTTCTTATGTATGTTGACAACATACACATATATAGACACCTCATGCATCATTCTAGGCTTCCTAGAACCTTACACATGGAAAAGGTTCTCTGGCTTATATTTAACAATGTTTTTCAAAAACATGGTCCAGAAAAACATTTTGTTCCAAATTCATTTCTGCAGTGGAGGTTATTAATCATGAGCTGGGTAAGTTCTACTTTGTCAGGGTAGTTTCTTAGGATTCAGAGATCAAAGAGCTTGGAAGCTACTTTTCCCATTTTTGCTTACATCTAGCTAGGACAACTATCTTTGTGATTTGTGGGATGTAGATGGCAATGTAGGAGGTGGAGTTTGCGAGTGGAAGGAAGCTAGAAAGCTTGGCAAGAAAGCTCTCTTGTAGCGAGAAGTCCAGAATTTGGAAATGTCCAACAGAGCGTAACTCTAGCATAATAACTAATAATAAAATCTTAAGTTGAAATATAATTTCCATAATAACCTCCAACAGCTTTACCTGATGATATACGATTATAAATAGGTGCAAAATCCTTGAAAAAATACTACCTTTAAGGTTAGAATGGGTTTACCATTTGTTACCAATGGTAGGCTAAGCATCTCTGAGCATGAAGTTAACCTTGAATTAGCAATACATCAGATAGTGTTTGCTTTGATATGTTAATACTAAATTCTTGCCTATAGTGGTATCAATATTATTTTGAAGCAATGCATCAGATAGTGTTTGCTTTGATATGTTAATACTAAATCCTTGCCTATAGTGTGGTATCAATATTATTTTGTCATCTTTTCCTTCCATGTACACTTTGGCACCTCATTTTTGAATGTTGTTTTTAGGCAATTTATGTGGTCTTAAAAAGAATTGAACGCATCAAAAAGAAATAAATGTGCCTCAGAACAATCGCTTTATAGCCCAACTATGCTGGGTGCGTTTTCTATTACTTATAACGACGTGTCTCTAATTTTGCCCATGACTCTCTCATATTAAAACGAAGAATCTCTGATCATCTACATGTACTCAACTCATGCCCAGCAACGTTGGGCACCATATAGGTAGTCATCATCCAACATATTTCCCTACAATTATATTTTCAGGGCATGCACATAGATGTCCCCCTTTCTCGTCTCCCAATCTAAGTCAACATGAACGCCAACTTAATGCTTGAAAAAATGTGCTTCTCCTCTCAGGCATTGATGAAGTTCTGTCAGCCATCCATGGTTCGAACTTAGTGGGGTTCCTCTCCTAAAAATCCAAATGTTTCGGAGAAAGAAAATCTTCAAAAATGAAATCATGTTTGATCTTTCTGAGAAAGCAAAAATCCGGTTATTTTTGGAAAAATAATTATGAAAATAGGGATTTCCTTCTTTAAAATCTGATCGTCATTTGAGAAATACATTCCTTGAGAAGGCAAAATTCCTTACTGCCAAAACTATTTTTGATACCCGTGGCCATTTCTCTACTTAAACAACAAGAAAAAAGTAGATTCATGTGCTAATTCTCCAATTCATCCATAAGTTCAATTTGGAGGGCACATCAGACACAATGATGATGAACCAATTGGATCCTAACTTATGTGAGCTCTGTACTTGAACCTACCATGCAAATTTTGTGCAGAAAACCACCTCCATGCAAACAGGTACCTGCATATTAAATAACGAATTTCTGTGTGCAAACATACAAAGTTTGTCAGCTTGGCTAGGCATAGCGTGGATGGCAGCATAAGCATTCCAAAATACAAAAGACAAAAAAAACAATTTAGCAGTTGCCATTCATCAACGAGAATTACAAATTGTTTGGATTGGATACTCCCAAAGTGGGTGAGATTTCTCCCTTGTACATTGCTATGCCGACAATTATGTACATTACTTCATTTGGAAAATTCAACCAAAGCGTGACTGCCAAGGCTATTTCACAGAGTTACCTTCATCCAATGAAGCTTCATTTGCTCCATATTTTGCATAGTGGCATCTCAGAGATGCTATAAAAAGATAGCATCTCACTAATAAATATAGGCAATAGCACAACACCTGCAAAAAATTCAAGTTTGGAAAATACAAGTTTGGAAAATTCAAGTTTGGGAAATACAAGTTTATACAATTTAAATGTAATGCAACACACTTGAGAAATACAAGTTTTATATGCTCCCCAACGCTGCATACAACTAACAATTTTCACTTCCATTATCAATTTTGCTCACACTTCTTCGCCAATTATATATAACTACAGTTATATCTATTTTGGACTAACATCTGCACACCAAAGCGCACTTCTATAGCATTCTTGCCTACTATAATCACAAAGAATGTCAAATGGCCGAAACTGATGAACCACATGCAAGCATACATATTTGCTAGATGTTTCTTCAATGTTATGCATCTTTCATGTCCGCAGAGTACCCTTCACAGGTTCGAACGCACACGATGTTCAACCTATGGACATGATTACATCTAAAACATTGTGTTACATCTACAAACACCATTGCATCTATTCCACATGTCCGTGGCTAATGCCCGGCATCACTGACCACATATTATGAACCTTAAACTTGCTAATGAACCATTTTGTTTGATGTACCAGTTAATACAATGATTTTCTATAAGAACTTTGATAACATAACAAATAGACATAAGATGAACCAGTCTCACATATATCCATGTTTGTCACTGTTTCATAAATTTTGTTGCTTTTAAGGATCATTTTTTTAGGAGGCATACATGTTTGCACAAGAGTAGTTCATAGTGTGTTTATATTTGAAAACAGGGTTTGTTCTCATCATATCTTTTCAACTAAAATTGTGTAACATGCCTTTCTACCCATATCATCTACATAGATCCTACACATTCTATTGTAGCTGCAGCATCTAGTACCCTAAACTTATTCCACACGCTCTCAAGAAATGCCTGGCATCGGCGGGCACACGTTTCTAGTAGCTATCCATTTTGGCATGTGGTGTAGTAAATAAATCCAATGTAAGTTGTCTATTTTTTTTAAGAATGATATATGGGAATTCAATAGAAAACAAGTTAAGCAGGTAAGTTATCACGACAATCTTGGTGAAAGTGGAAGCGAACTTCAGAACGCAATTGCTAGGTGATATAGGTGGCAGACAACCATCATCTTATGATATGAGGTCCCACAACTTCATTATAGTGCGTGATGCACAAGGAGGTTGTTAAAGAGACATGGATGTGTTACATAAATGATCTTGATTTGGCAACATGACAAGTGTGATGCAATATGAAGGTTGTTGAACATATCTTTATTTACATAGGACAAACAAAACGTATGGAATCCAAGATCAACAAACTTTGTTGTTAATTTGGCAACATGGAAGGTTTGATGCTAAGAGAAGATTGTTGAACCTGGATGTGTCACATAAATGTTGTTGATATAGCAACATGGCAAGTGTGATGCAACAAGTAGGTTGTTAATAAACATTTATATAGGTAGTCATATAGTGTGCTAATTTTGTTTTGGTCATCCAACATATTTCCCTACATTTGTATTTTCAACATGTCCCTCCCATCCATGGTTCGAACTTAGTGGGTTCCTTTCTCAGAAAGGAAATCCTGTTTGATCTTTTTGAGAAGGCAAAAATCCAGTCATTTTCGAAAAACTAATTATGAAAATAGGGATTTCCTTCTTTAAAATCCGATCATTCTTTGAGAAATACATTCTTTGAGAAGGCAAAATTCCTTACTGCCAAAATTACTTTTGATACCTGTGGCCATCTCTCTACTTAAAGAACAAAAAAAGGGTAGTTCATGTGCTGACTCTCCAAGTGTCCTTTATAGTTATGCACACGTCTTTTTATAAACTTTTCATCCACTTTGCAATGATTCCCTATGAACAGTTTGCCTTATTGATATAAAGTTCAATTTGGAGGGCACATCAGACAAAATGATGATGAACCAATTGGATCCTAACTTATGTAAGCTCTGTACTTGAACCTACCATGCGTATTCTGTGCAGAAAACCATCTCCATGCAAACAGGTACCTGCATATTAAATACCGATATTTCTGTGTGCAAACATACAAAGTTTGCCAGCTTGGCTAGGCATAGCATGGCTGGCAGCATAAGCATTCCAAAATACAAAAGACAAAAGAAAACAATTTAGCAGTTGCCATTCATCAACGAGAATTACAAATTGTTTGGATTGGATACTCCCAAAAAAGGGTGAGATTTCTCCTTTGTACATTGCTATGCCGACAATTATGTACATTACTTCGTTTGGAAAATTTAACCAAAGCGTGACTGCCAAAGCTATTTCACAGAGTTACCTTCATCCAATGAAGCTTCATTTGCTCCATATTTTGCACAATGGCATCTCAGAGATGCTGTAAAAAGATAGCATCGCAATAATAAATATAGGCAATGGCACAACACCTGCAAAAAATTCACCACAATGACCACTACTGCATAGAAGACAAACCAGGCAATGAACAGCCAAATCCTTGGGCTTCAGGCTGTCCAAAGTTGACGAGCATGAATTGATGGAAGCCTATCAGCCAAAGCCTTAGTTCTTAAGTTTATTAATGCTCTCCCATCAACTAATTCTGGTGGACTAAACAGAAATACTCTTGATGTAACCTTGTCCCCTCCTGCAACGTCCAGTCTTCCCCAGGCTTTCTTGTCTATAATAGGGGATGCACCCTTAACAAATGCTTGACTGCTGTCATTTCGGTGAATGTATGACCCGTGTGATTTTGTTGGTGCGGATTCTGGATACTGATTACCCCGGTTGCTATAAACAGGAGACATTTCATTATTTCGACTAGTTAGCCTTGGTTCACTATAACCATTGGTGCCCGAACTCATTCCCATCCCTCTTTTAAGGTCTTTTAGCTCATGATCCAACCTAGACAATTTCTGCAATAAATGCACAACCATCTTTTCAGCAAAAAGTAACATAAAGTGACATTTGTATGCATATAAAAGGATACCGGACCTTTTGAAGCATCTTCGTATCTACTATAGGCTGTATGGACCCTCCATCTGTTCTATGCAATTGCCTCCCATATGAGTTATTCATACCATGGTCAGAGTCCTCAGTTTCACTACTTTCACTACCTGCATCAACACCAGTGGTGCTGCCATCAAAAACCTCGTGCTGTAAACGGCTATCAGAGGATCGTAGCTTCCTTCTGTGCTTAGTAGTGGGAGCCATCTTCCGTGCTAACTGCGCAGAAGGAGATCGACTTCTAGACAAGCAGGAGCATGAGGCCTCCCGTCCAGGTTGATGACAATCAATTCTTCCCAGCACACCACTTTCAAGAAGAACTTGTCTGCAGATCTCTCTAAATCTTTCTGGGGAAAGGTCCTTGTTACTATTTCCAGAAGTGGCTTGAATTTTGACATTGGAAAGAGGAGAAGCACAAAGACCCGAACTTGTACTCATCGCAGAGCTTATGGCGCCATTCTCCACTTGCTTCCATTCAAATTTCGGAGATTTTGGTGGTGTGGAAGAATGAAGGCTAGGAGAGTTACTATCTCTTGTAATCTCCATATTTTGTGGTATATGCATTAGGTTAGAATACCTTCCAGGTGGTGGGATAGTGCCATGGGGCATGCCCTCTTCTATCATTATTCCCTGCTGTGCAGCAACTTCAAGTATCTGATCATGATTCAGTCCAGAGCTCTCAAGAAGGCGCCACATGTTATTTAAAGCCTCTCTCTGATCTTGAATAATTTGGTCTCTAATAGCCATTTGAAATTGAAGCTCCATATTTGTCATGCCCTAAAAAGAATATAGCTTGCTTTTTTTAGTGCAAGCGGACCAATCTAGATTTAAAATGCTGAGGATTGTAAAACGATATTACCAGAAGACGATACTGACTAAGAATACGAAGATATGTTTTGTTGCGATTACTGCTAATAGCTTCGTCTATCTGCTGTTGTAGCTCTTTGCGATGCATTTCATTGTTTTCAATATCCTGCTCATTGAGGGGAAGTCAGTAGGGTATCAACTTTTGTATAGACAAGAATAATAAACCCGCTTTAGCTGCACCGTAAAATTTGTTTACCTGTCGATAGTGGGCACCAGCCTCGTCATTGTCGCGAATGTTGTCGAGAATGACCTGCCTCCTTTCCACCAGTTCTTCAATACTCCCATTCAGATCAATATCACCCTGGCAAAAGGCAAGACAATTTAAATGACCAAATACCATGTAAAACATTACTCTTTAAGGTACATCTGATTACCCTATGCTGAGCGATCATCTCATCAAGTTGTTGAAGTTCAGTCCGATTTTGAAGGTTCATGTCCTCAATCTCAAATAAAGCCTTTTGTAGATTTATACGCTCTTCAACATTTTCATTTATATCTTGACTTAAAACATCCAACCATGATAATTGGTCATCAGTCTTTTCTGGAGTACGAGCACTTAATTGAGTGTCCTTCTCTGCAAGCTCTCTTCTCAGATGGCTTACTTCAACCTGGTGGGAACAAAGTTAAGTTGCAAGTGGAAGTAATGAAAATGATTGGAGAGAATAAAAGGGACGTACCTGAAGGTTGTCGATCATTCTTTGGTAATCTGCAACATGTGCATCAACTGTCCCCACATTCATCTGCAACAGAAATAATTCATTAGAGACCATTGAACAAAACAGGCAGGAGTTAATTGGCTTCACTAGAGTGGACTTCTATTTACCTGTATATGAGTCTTGATCTCTTTTGCTCTGTCTGCATATTTTAATGTGTTTATAGTATGATGATACTGATCCTCAGAACAAGAGACATTTGCTACCATAATAGTCCTAGAATTTCCACTAAGTCCATCCTTCAAAAGTCTTGTCAGTTTACTGTCAAAACAAGAAGTATTGACCATATGACAATCAGCAATAAGTGTCGTGTCACAGTTCAAATAGAACTTAAAAAGGAAATGGAGATTGCCTTACCTATTACGGTAAGGGACATAAGCCATTCCTTTTTTCTGCTGCTTCCCAAGAGCATTTATGCAATTGGCTAATGCTAGCAATGAGCGATTGATATTTGCACCATCTCTCAGCTTTTGTCCTGCATTGTTCGTCTCAGAAGCTCTCTCACTGCGACATACCAAGGCATTTGATGTGAGGAGGTATTCAAACCTCTTAAGCTATATTATTGTAGCCATATTGGATCCAATACCTTCCAGCAAGATCTACTAGTGCGAGCTTTCCTCGAAGCACTTGAGACCGGTACTGGTTCCGCTGCTTTCGTTTAACAATAATCTCTAAAACTGCATGAGACCTGGAAGAAACAGAAGTAGAGGGTTGAAAAGATGGTGTTCATTTACAATGATCTCGAAGAGGAATGCAATGCCCTGCATCAAACAACTAACCTCGAAGACGTAGCATTTGCATTCGTACTTTCCGTCTTTCGTCGGCTATTTCCCACATGCAGCAGTTCTAGAATCTTCTCTGAGGAATTTACCTGTTCCATTATCACATAAATACCTAATATCTGGCATTAACCTATAAAAATCATGATATATATTAAATCATGATAGATTGCAATCACTAATGAGCATAATTATGGTGTTCTCTACACATGTCAGACAAAGTAACCTAAAAATGCATTCTCTAAACAAGCATTTCTGCCAGCTACAGCACTACTGTAAATTCCTGTTTTTATAACATTTCTTTAGTGGTTACCTGAATGCGTTTCAAGCCAGCCACGGTTATGCCTTGATCTGGATCCTCCCGTAGTTCAAGATGACCGGAGGACTTCTCCAGCAGATCATATATAACCTAAAAAAGGATACAAGTGATATTACAACTTGACCAAACCATCCAAGAGGAACTCTCTAAGATCTGGATAATGGTGAGATACCTCATTGTAAACTTCTAAATATGAGCAAGTAACCTCAAATTCATAATCATATTCTTGCTTAGATATAAGAGCAAAGATTTCCTGCAGACTAAGAACCATAAGGCCAGGGTCATCTACTGTTCCGGCCATTGTATGTGTTTTCCCACTGGAACAACAATGCAATAAACAAACAATAAGGCTCCCATGCATCGAATGTTTTTAGAAAATAAACACGGATGCATTTTCAATTGTGAGTGTTACCTTCCAGTCGCTCCATAAGCAAATACAGTCGCATTGAGCCCTCGTATGACGCCTTCAATCATAGGACGGACTGTTACATTGTAGACATCCTGGACATATCGAGATGAAAATTATTCGAACCGGTCTAATGATCATAGCAATTACAATATTACCATACTGTGGAAAGATCAAAGTGATAGTTACCCTGAATCATTTCTTTCCTATTAAATGATTGTCAAGTGTTTTTGGCACTTTTCCTATAAAAATAGTTTAAGTAATTATATGCTCTTTCCACAAATCCATCATTCCTTCACAGTAGTAATTCTTTAAATTGAGGATATTCATGGGCTGGCCACAAGTAAAAGAACAAATAAATGAGCTATAGCACATGAAAATACTATAAGGTTACATATAACAGGGGTCATGTGCAGATTAAGACAGCAAATATGGAAAAAAACTGACGAATTCAGGATGAGTATCCTTTGTTTCTCAACGTTATCTAAGCGGCACAGAAGCAAACCTTATTTCTGGACTCCGACCCAAAGGCAATATCGAATGCGTACTTTTTTTCCTTAGTCCGATTTTGAATACGGTCTAAGTACTCTTTAGATGAATCCGGATCCAGAACAACCACCACCTGCAAATATATGGCTCGGGCATCAGATCTAGAGCTGGATTACTACAAGCATCCCAGCTGAGGCAAGAAACAAAAGGGGCACCTTATCATCCACTACGCGAAGAATATCACGGCCTCTGTTCTGTTCTTTGGAAGTGAGAGGTCGGCATTTTACGGCTACCTGATAAATAACACTTTCTCATGAACCATTGTGTGCATTAGAACCATAACTAACTACTTGAGGCTTACCAGCAAAGTGGTAGTCTGTTTTGATTCCGGTGGTCTGATTGTTCGAATCATCTTCATTTAAACGAAACAAACCAAACTTCCAAATATCTAAGTTGCGTCCATTCAACAAACAAGAATCAGAAACAGTGCGGCACCCGCCTCACATATAAATCCCTGGCATAAATTGTTTCTACATATTCTCCGAATTCATGCATGTTTCTGAAAGATACAAGAAAGATCCTGGTAAATGAGCGCAGCCCACATAACAAAACCGTTGTGCACTGCCGGACTCAAGAAGGCCTCCTGCTTACTCGTTTTTGGGGCAGAGTCAAACTAAGATGAAGCCATTTTCTACTAATGCAGGTAATCCGACCTAGAACCTAATTAAGTCGTTTCAAAACTGCCCTGGCCATTGTCCAAATATGTCCAGATCGAAATTCCCAAACTCGAAGCCGATACTTGTAATGTATCTCGGTTTCTTGTGGAATCATGCCCAAATTGCTCTAAAATCTTAATGTTCCTGTCGACTTCTTATTGCGTCATTTTCTGACCCTGCATTTGCCGTGATGATCATGCAGAATTGACGGAGACAGAAACTGCTAAACTGTCACACGCGGGGCAAGGCAATAGAATCAGAGGCATAATGTGGGTGTTATTTATATTGCTGCTCGCAATGTCTCAGATCCGGAAGCTGATGCTGTAACAGTGCATGTATTTTATGATTTTTGGGTATTGAATGCGGGGCGAGTTAGGGATGGTTTTTTGATGCTCGGGAAGAAGAGGGCATATGGGTTCGCCGCATTGGGCGCGCCGGCAAGGCAGAGATTGAAGGCAGAACTTGAAGAAGCGATTAATGGGCAGTTTTTGATGGATATAAAGGATCAAACAGTCAAATTACGACGGATTCATCTTGATATTCTCGATTTTCTTCTGTTTTGCACAGGATCGAGGGCGCAGGAGACAGACAACTACAAACAAGTGTCATAAATAAAACAACTCATAACCACATGATAGCTACACACAGGACTATCCCTTCCATCCGACGGCTGGGATCTTCCCATTCTCACGCACAACCAATCCGGACCCTCCGTTCCTTGTGCAAACCGGGTCAAACTTCCGACGGGGTCATTTTAAAATGATAACTAAAAATTTGGATTACGGCACCCGTCAATGTAGGACAGGTGGCTTTTCTTACACGTCATGTCTTTGTGACACGTGGAAGTCACGTGGACAAGCCGACGGGAGAGATCTTCTGACGCATTTCTTACACCTGTGGTCCTAAAGCTTGATGTTTTATTTCATTGAGATAGATTCTTTTGTGGTTATTTATGCACACGATGTCAAATGCTTCAAATTCTAACAATGTGGTAGTTGGAGCCCATGCCCCTCAACTTGGACGCACTCCTCGGGCTGTCTCTCCACGACGATAAAATTCAATTTGATTCAATTTTTTGTCAGGGATAATATCCTTGCGTATGTCATTACGCCTCGTAAGGGCGTGGTCGTGGCGAACCCATAGAAGCTGGCAAGCGTCGGCTGATTTCAAGGAGACAATGATGGATTTCAAGCTGCACTGGAGAGTTTCAAGCAGCAAAAGTTGTTATGTTAAGTGAATTTGGCTTATAATTGGCAAACCTTGCCTCTCCCCAATGATTATGTATTATCACCCTCGGGGGTTTTTACACAGTGTAAGGGGCGAGGCATCGAGCCAGGGGTGGGTGAATCTCCTCTCGAGCCCCTTACATGGTGTGAACACCCAAGAGGGCTTTTGGAGAGTCTTAAATATCAGTGGTATCCCGAGTAAGTGTATGTTATAGCACACGGTGTTTTTGTGGACAAAGCACAACTCATATTATCTAGACTAGTAGTTTTTATAAAAAGATGTCTAATGTCTAATACACAGATGGCTTTTGGTGAGTCGAAGTAGAAGCGATGCTTGTTTAAAAGAGGTATAACTTCGTAATGTTTGGGCAAAGGCTATTTCAATTACAGACCCAAATTATATCTGATAATGGCCTCCTCTCTTAACCTGTATAAAGTTGCAATAAGTTTCCTAAAATAGCTGCTTGCTTCTAATCCACAAATCTAATTAGCCTCTGTCACGTTAGTGAATGTGTCAAGGCAAAGGCGATTTTGCCTTGCTCAAATCTTGGCTCGCCCTAATGGGCTCGCTAGTCTCTTACCAGGCTCTGTACATAATAATTTCAATAAAAAAAACTATTTACTTTTTGTAGCCCGCACAACATGTAACTGGGTGATTGTGATATCTCTTTGTGCCAAATGTGTGCTACTAGAATTCACTACATGCTATTGTAAGAACTCATATATCCCTCCCTCATGGTGGTATCTATATGGATGGCCTTTTCAACTTGGGAATGGTTCACAACCTTGATGAATAGCGGCACCAAGAAGTTGCGTGATTATTAGGGATAATGGAAGTCATGCATCTGGTCAGATGCATGGCACCAATACGCCACCAAGTTGGCCACACCTTCAGACTCCAAAAGCTCGATACCCAAAGTGGCTTCACGTGGTGGGGAACAGGAACAAGTGGGTCAACTATCAACCTCCATCTAGACTGTGCTAGCAATATCGAACTCGTCATAGTGGATCTCTGATCCCTCCAAACATGCTTTTGGATCTTACTGTCAACTCTCAGTGTATCTATCTCTAGACAAATCCCATATCGTCCTACTCTGGACACATCTCTCCCGTGAGGTCTTCATACATGTTGGTGAGTTGTCTATATGAGAATGTACTTTCTTCGAGTAAAGTGTCTTTGAGGGGTTGTTTGTTGATTTCTTATATAGAAGAATTTAATATGGTTTTTAGAAGCAACAGTACTTATGCATCTTCGATCTTGCTGCATATTCTGTCTCATTAACAACCTTATCATCTTTATAGGGATCTACAACTATATGCTTTTGTCTCCTACCTAATTCATAGTTCTTGTAACAAGAAGAGGAAAAGTCCACTTGATGGTAGACTCTTACTTAATACCCTATGATGGGACAAATAACATTATAATAAGAAACCTAAAGAGTGCTTTATCTAAGAAATTCATATAGTTAAATAGTACTTTGCAAATGCAAGATTCCAAAAAGAAAACAAGAAGAATATTTCCATTTAATCTTGTCAACTGTCAAGTCAATTATGTATAAAGAAACTCTCGTGAAGAGGCCATTTGCATGATGCTCGCGATTGTAAGAACTACTTTGGTCAATTTGCCTTTTTAAGTGAACATGAGCAACATGAGAATTCTAGTTATAGACTCACATGAACACAAGGAAATTGGTGCTTGTCATTCATCACTACAACAGTCTACATATATTAATGGAGAAAAAAAAATTCAGCAGGGGTAGGCAAAACATAGCCAACATTATCGAACACGCTCCTTCCCCCTAACGATCAAAATAAACATGTACTATGAAGTGGAGCCATTATAGGAAGGCAATGCTCCTTTTGGAATACAACATGAAAATTTATAAAAGGAAATCATAGAGACAAGCTAGCAAAGGTTTATCATTAGGATGGAAAAACCTCGCTTTCAAGTTTTTTATGAAAAACATAATGACAAATCATCATGGCCTCGAGATGTAAGTCTGGACCATCGAAATCTAGTAAGCCAACATACGAAAAAGAGAGCAATCGTGTCCAGAAGGACCTAAAACTAAAACATATAATCTTACAAAACACGTGTAAAATCTTAGGTATAAAATTCAAAATAAAAGATACTAGTAACGTGTGCCCGGGCATGTCGGGCATTAGTCATGGACGTGTGGAATGTATGTAATAGAATTCGTAGATGGAAGTTTTTTGCATAATTATGCTATATTGAGATTGAGTCAATCAAGTGCATCCATTCCAACATTGATTGCCACATCTTAGCAATCGTCTACCCATGTAACAACCTCCTAATGTTGAAAGCCACCCTTAACATAGCTGCTCAATGCCAAATAACTATATCGTCATACTAAATGTTTAGAAGTAAGAAACATCTACTTGATGTCATGTTTGAAATAATTGGTGCATCTAGGAAGACTAAGAGTGCATCGGGAACATACATTGGCCAACATACGAAAAAGAGAGCAATCGTGTCCATTCCCGATTCACACATATTACAAGGTTGCCCAAAGAAGGACCTAAAACTAAAACATATAATCTTACAAAACACGTGTAAAATCTTAGGTATAAAATTCAAAATAAAAGATATATATCATCACTATTGACTTAGCAAAACTTCCATTTATAGAGGGGCTGGTCACATGAACTGCACGGCATATTAAACTTTTGGAATGGTTGGTTGCATGGGCCAGACGACATCAACCTCTTGAAATAGATAAGTCATGCATTTTACGTGACAACGCTTGAAAAAGAGGGGTTTGTCATCATGGAGAGCAATTGTTATAAACAAATGACAACAGTAATATAGGGTGGATAAGCAAGGGGGTATAAACAAGCTACTATGAGAAGACTCTGATAAACTAAAAATGAATGCCAAGCCAAGGAACACAGAACATCAATCGCTCAAAAATGTGGATGGAAGGATGGTGAATGTGGATGTTGTATACCGCTAGAGGCAATCAAAGGGATTCGTCAAAGAGGTGTAGAAACTGAGTGATTGAGAAATGAAGGTGCCAAAAGTATAAAATGTACAAAGAGAGAAAACCAAAATTAAAGTTAGGGACACATGAGGCATGAGCATATATCTATAAAGTAAAGGAAGGGGGCAAGGAATTGATAAACATGTTGAACATCAAGCCCAACTGTGGTTGGCAATAAACTAGTGTGTTCGGCATCATATAGAATTAGCGATAAACATGTCAGTGATGGCATTTAGGTTTCAGCCCCGTTCGTTTGCACATAACGTTTGATTCCCATGTCAGATCTGAGTGATTCTGGACTTTTTGAAAAGCTCGTTGCATGCCCTTTCTGTTGATATATGATTTTTATGGTGCCTAGACTCCTGACAGCTCCTTCCCTTTATTGGCAGTGTTAGGGTTTGGCTGCAATCTTCTTTTTGCCATAACTCCTGCATTTGGTGGCAATTTTAGGTGTGTTTGGGCTCGTTGGAAAGCTCGTGAGGTGCTATTTTAAGTGGTGTTTAAATCTATCAGAACTTACTCTTTTGTAGGGGACTGTTGGGCTCTGAAATCTCGGCCACTTTCAGTGAAGATGGCAAAAGCAACTCGTATCCCTTCCAAGCTCTCCTCTGGTAATCCTAATGGGGTACATGCTCTAGATTCTCCAAAGATTAGTGTTCGAGATGCCCACAAACTGGCTCGTGAAGGTGCACCTTCTTCTTCTAAGAGTTTGGTATCATCAGTGGTGGCAGTTGGATCAGAGGGGCAGGAGAGGCAGGCTTCTGTGCAGGATCTTAATCTCAATCAATGAATGAGATCGCGCTACGTGGCAGATCTGCCAGATAGACGATCAATATTGAAAGCAACATGGACCGTAGAATCGTTAATCTCATCTCAACGGATGGTCTAGATGCACCCAAATATGTCAATCTCCACCATTCAATCTGGACCATCCACTGCATCTCAACTGACGGTCTAGATCGCCCAAATATGTCAATCTCCACCAGGTAATCTGGGTCACCCATACTAATGTCTTTTGCAATCCTTATGATGGAGAAGAATCATTAACTGTAAGAGATGCAAGTTGATCAGCAGAAGACACAATCTGTGCCATCCTCAGGACTTTCATTGCCTCACCAACTTTGGACTTCAACACTTCAAGGGACTCAAGCAAGTGCAATATTTCTGTTTGAGCCATCTCAAGAAGCATATTAGTAATCTTACCTGCATGATCATGTTCTATTTGATCTAAAAGTGGGTAAAATTGTTCACCAAGCATTTGTAATTACACAAAAGCCTAGTATGAATAACCAGATAAAGATCTCTTTGATTAGAGCTCCACCAAAGATCTAGAATTTTCTACCAACAAAGATACTTAGCATACATATTGCATGCATATTGTATTCTACGTTGCTATGATAATGGAGACAAAAATGAAGGGAATGGTTAGCATGAGCAATGTGAAAAAGACCACTCAATTATGGGTAAAAACACACACTAAATAGGCAAAAGTAGGGTTCTTACCAAAACCACTTTAAAGCGAAAAAAGAACCACATATATATACAAGAAATTTAATACGTCCTACATCGCATTTTTCTAGTTTTTGCATGTTTTTATGGTGCAACTTCGGTCACGTCCTAGATTCTTAAAGATTCTTCTGATTTTCTATATATATCTTTATAATTCTCTTCAGGTTCCTTTGTATTCTTCAAGGTTCTATTTAGCTTCTTCTAAATTCCTTTAGATTTCATGAAGATTCCTATGGATTCAAAATCTATGAGATGTGAAGATTCCCTTCGATTTTATAAAGTTTTCTCGGATTTCCCCACATCTTACGAGATTCTCTTGAATCTTCCTTGATTCTCTTATATTCTAGAACTTTCTAGAATATTCTAGCATTTTCTAGAACAACTCAGAACTTTCTAGAACATTCTAGAGCTTTTAGAACATTCTATAACATTCTAGCATTTCCTGGAAGGATTTCCCTTATATTTTCTTAGATTCTCCTAGATTTCCTTACATTCTAAAACTATTTAGAATGAGATGCTTATCCATAAGCATCTAGAACATTCTAGAACTTTCCAAAGCATTCTATTTTACCTCTTTGCAACATTTCTGAATCTAAAACATTCAAGAATATTCTATTTTTACTCTTTACAACATCTCTAATCCCATCGATCCGAGACATCGGATCGCCATTCTAGAATGGGACGAGCATGCATGTTTTGCATGCATGCGGGCGGCGCATGCCCATTCTGGTTGGGAGTTCGCTATTTTAGGCACGATTCTGCATCAACATCTCATCGGCGCTTCCTGAATCCTCTTCTCTCTCAGTATTACCTTATTCTCTTTGATTTGTTTCCCAGGCAGGGGAGGGGCTTCTCCCTGCTTGGTTTGGCCAATTTGGCGTTTCTTTCTTGTTGTCCTTTTCCTTTTTTAGCCTTCCCCCGGACCTTCGTCCTCGATCCTAGTTTGTAAGGAAGTCCTTTGGTATTCTGGACGGTTTGTTGGTTTCATCGCGAGTCCCATTCTAGAATCCCATCGATCCGAAACATCGGATCGCCATTCTAGAATGGGGCGAGCATGCATATTTTGCATGCATCGCGGGCGGGCATGCCCATTCTAGTTGGGAGTTCACTATTTTTGGCGCGATTCTGCATCAACATCTCATCGGCGCTTCCTCTTCTCTCTCAGCAGTACCTTATTCTCTTTGAACCCACCCTCCTCCCCTTCTTTGTTTTGTATTTTTTATCGCGTGGCGCGGCGTAATCAACCCTCCACTCAGGAGGTTTGTTTTTCTTGTTGTTTTGTTGGTGATGTGCAGGTACAGGTTAGCGAGCGGCATCTGTTTCGGCTTTTCCATTCGTGGGTTTTGGGAGCGATTTTTATGCCTTGTGTTTGTCCAAGCCCCTTGCCGAAGGCTTATCACTAGGGTTTTTCCTCGAAAACCGAAGGGCGAGGTTTTTTAATCCGGGTGATAAGCTTTCGGCGGATACACTAGCCCAATCTCTATTAGCATTGTATTTTGTTGGGGTCCAAATGATATAATTGGATTTTCCCTTTATTTTTTGGGGGTAGTTCGCATGTGTGCGGCTACCCATTAGACTTGCTTCTCATTCATCTCAGCAAATGGTGGATAGTGGGTAGCCGCACACATGCGAACTACCCATAAAAAATAAAGGGAAAATCCAATTATATCATTTGGACCCCAACAAAAATACAATGCTAATAGAGACCGGGTTAATGTACCGCCGAAAGCTTATCACCGTGATTAAAAACCCGCCTCTTTCGGTTTTCGGCTAGTGATAAGCCTTCGACAAGGGGCTTGGACAAACGAAGGCATAAAAAACCCCCAAACCCACGCAAAAAAGTCGAAAACAGATGCCGCCGCTTAACCCCAACATCACCAACAAAACAACAAGACAAAACAAACCTCCTGAGTGGAGGGGTTGACACGCCACTGCAAGCCACACATAAAAATACAATAACAAAGAAGGGGGGAGGGTGGGTTCAAAGAGAATAAGGCGGTTTGTTGGTTTCATGCGAGTCCCATTCTAGAATTCTGGTCTAATGAAGTTCCTACTTTTAGATTGAGCTGCTTACACAGGAACATCTAGAACATTCTACTTTTACTTTTTGCAAATTTTATAAAAAAATCTATTTTTAGACTAATGTGCTTACTAGTGAGCATGTAAAGTATTCTAAAAATTCTGTTCTGTCCCTTTTCAAAGTTTCAAAAAAAAATCTCTGTTTTTAGACTGAGGTGCTTACCCATAAGCGTTTGGAATACTACAACATTCCAAAATATTTTATTAATGGTTTTTTGCAATATTTATGATAAACCTTCTACTTTTAGATTGAGGTGCTTACCCATACACATCTAGAACATTAGAGAACTTTCTAAAGTTATCTAAAATATTACAGAACATTTTATTTTGACTTTCACGAATTTTCAAAATAAAAAAAGTTTCTAATTTTAGGTGCTTACCCACAACTATTTACAACATTCTAGAACAATAAAAAATATTTCAGAACTTTCTCGAACAATCTAGAGCTTTTTAGAACATTCCAGAACGCCCCAGTTAAAAAAACTTTATATTTCAGATTGAGATGCTTATCCATGAGCATCTAGAACATTCTAAAATATTGTAGAACTTTCTATAACAATCTAGAACACGTCGCAAGTTACTTAATATGTCATGTGGCACAAGTTCCTGCAAGTTTGGACCGAGATCAAGATTTTCATTAAAACTTCTCCTAGGTTTTCAAAGCTTTTATGGAGATTACGTTAAATCTCTTTAGATTTCTGTTGATTCTATGAGATTCTCTACGATTCCTTTGGGCTCTATAAGATTTTATCAAGATTCGCTTAGATTCTTTTAGATTCCCTTAGACTCCCTTAGATTTTATGGCGTTACCCTAGATTCCCTTATATTATATGAAATTCAAATAGATTCTATGAGGATTCATCTAAATACTGTAAGAGTTCATCAAGATTCCCTTAGGTTCCTATAGATTTAATGAAGACTCCCTTAGTTTCTCGTAGATTTTAGGAGATTCCCTTAGACTTATGAATATTTTCTTAGATTCCCTTACATTTTAGGAGATTTTCTTATATTCCTTTAGATTCTCCTATACTCCTTTACATTCTAGAATATTCTAGGACTTTTATGAACATTCTGAAACTTTCAGAACATCCTAGAACTTTTTGAAAGTACTTCTTGAGATTCCTTTATAATCCCTTACATTCTCGTAGATTCCCTTATATTCTAGAACTTTCTAGAACTTACTAGAACAATGAGGAACTTTCTAGAAGAATTCCCTTAGAGAACATTTTAGAACTCTCTATAACATTCTGAAACTTTCTAGAAGTATTACCTTAGAATCCCTCTAGATTCTCTTATATTGTAAAACTTTTTAGAATTTTCTAGGATATTATAGAACTTTCTAGAGCATTCTAGAACTATATAGAAGATTCTAGAAATTTTGAGAGCTTTCTAAAACTATCAAGAACATTACACTCGATTTTATCCTAATTAAGTTATTGCCCTTAAGTATATTTAAAACATAAATATTTTAATGAATTAATGCTTGGTCTAATGGTTAGAATGGGGGGTTCGGGGGGCAATGATCAAGGTTCAAATCCTCCAAACAACATAAAAAATTTAGGGACCAAGCATTCAACGTGAGCCATAGGATCTTAGACTTGATCAAGGGTCGAGATCGTGCCACATATAAAAAATCTAAAGAAACATGAGCCGTAGGATCTTGAATCGACAATCAGGATCAAGAACAACTTGGACTATAGGATCTATTACATATATGATGATTTCCAGAGTCATGTGCATCGTAGGATATGTCTCAAAGCAACGTGTTCAAGATCAATTAGAACTTGCACATTCAATAAACTATTAAACCTAGCCAGAGGAAGATACTGTATAGGAACTTAACAGATAAATAATAGAACTCATTTATAAGTTTTGGCAATAGTCTATTAAGGTCTCAGTAATAAAACAGAACATCAGTTATCATAGAAGTCACCTATGCCTGTTGATGAGGCATTGTTAACGGCTAATGTGGCAAAACTGCTCCTATACCCTGCCTTCTAGATCGCTAACCAGACCAAACCATGTAATAATTCTGATGATGGGTGCTGTCTGACCACATGCCTGATTTTACCTGTTGTTGATAACCATATCCAACTGCCTACAAAAATAAACAAAATCTTTAAATGGTCAAGGTTGTTTGAATTTTAAGTGTCTAATAGTACTAGACTAAGTAGGATAAGAGAAGTCATCTTGATACTGGGTGTCTGAATGTCCCTACTAAGGCGTTTTCAAAAGAATGCAATATGCATTCGAGTGCAGTATTCTCAAATGACAAATTTTAAACCATGAAGCAATGCTTTCAGATGGCAAGCAGGGCACTATAAACCCACTTCCAAGAAAACCAACTAAGAAAGAAAGAATGGCCCTTGCCACGCCAAAAGACATCACTTGAAGACCTAGCTATAGCTAGTTATAAGATCGGTAAAGATGTGAAACCAACGTCATCAATTTGTTAAATACAAAATGTTTAAGTTCTAAGGTTCTAATCTTGAGATTGCTTGAAGTAGAAACACCTCCTGACTTCAACCTCGTTGTCATCTTTCCAACAACATGCAATTGCAAACCATCATTCCGCATAAAAATATGTCACGCCTTTGCTCCAACTATCCATCACTAGCATGCCAAAAGTAGGCAGGCATGGGAACCCACCATCAATATTTTCCAAAGAAACCCCATAGGATTTGAATTCGTGCAGATGGGGACATCGGGAAAGGCCTCTAGCATTCCCAAGCAAGGACTGCAAATTTGTTTAGAACTTAGAGTAGAATGAACCTGCAATTTCAACATATATATTCTCAATCAACATTGAATTTTGAAGATTGTGCATCTCGAAAAAACTAATGCTGACTTCTAGCAAAGGCTGCATAATTTATGTTGATATATAGGACAACAATGTTGGCAAAACCTGCTAGAGTAACACCAGAGAATTAGGTGTACTAATACAGGTCCAGCTCGAGCAAGCATCTTGCAGATTCGAGCAGGTACAGAAGAGCAGGTACCTAATATTGGGAGCTTAAGTAATTTTTTTATCAAAAGTAAAAGAAGATGACAAGGCAATGTTTTGAACAAATGGAAAACAAATGAACGAGATGATGTGCAACCCAATCATGCTCTATCAAGACTTCAGCTATCCGTTGAAGCTTAAAATTAGCATTTTATTTTACCTTTGCATGATAGCAGTGGGCAAACATCAAAAGATCTCAGAATGGCCTTTATGGCACACCAAAAGATCCGAAGCTCACTGCTTGAAGATCGAACACAACATGGAGGGCGGAATGCTCGAAGACCAATTTTCATTGGAATTTCTATTTTCCTCCATTGTAGGATTATAAAATAAGAAATTCAAGGATAGAGATTACCCCACGTCATATTTTGCATGATGTGGTAGACACGTGGATAGGCTAGAATTGCAAGAATTGTTATGGGGGGGTTAGGCAAACCTGTTATTAGAAAAAATAAATAAAAAATAAAATAAAAGAGAGAGCAATTTTGTGATGCACATGATCCGTCATGGAAAATTGAATGAGTCTAAGTGAACCCATGTTTATCATTAAAATTTCATTAAACGGAAGTAATAATAAGCTACATGATGACATTTGCCTGCATCCATAACATAGCATTATATTGCATTATTTTTTTTTATTTTTTGATGAACATGGACCTTTATCTTAGAAGAACACAAACAGTACATGGGGACTCAAAACCCAGTGGAGAAAATGTCCATTAAAGGAAAGTTATCACCACATACATAACACAGAAAAGGAGAAAATAAATATTGCCAACAGCACAACTGACTATGAATAAGTATGAATCTGAAGATACTGCTGCCAAATGATACACTTGACATCATCTTTTAAGGAAGAGCACATGTAAGCTTTCATAATAGGATTACGAACATAGGATTACGAGCATCACTGAGCACTTGAGTACCTGGAAAGTCCTATCCTTTGAATGAAGAGATTCCGTCTCTTCCAGATGGACCATGTGCTCCGGACAAATGCCAAATGAAAAGCCCTCTTTTTCAATTTGTCCCAAGAACTGGGATAGACTAACAATAGGATTTGTTGACTAATCAAACTGCAATGAAAAACAGCCAAAAGCCACTGCCAAGCAGGCCGAACATGCTGACAGAAGAAGCAGTGCTCAATTGTCTCGTCCCTCTGCACATAGAGAGGGCAGATCATAGAGAAATCTAGATGAAATTTATGAACGACGGTATTTACCCGCACACATTTATGAATGATTTGCCACCATAAGATGGACAGCTTAGGATGAAGCAATTTATCCCATACCCATCGCCAGACTGCTTTTCAATGAGGCCCAGGAATAACTAAAGCCCATTTAGACGTGGAGGCAGAACTTCAGGCTGAAGCAAGACAATATACATCGAATGCATCAGTTTGACACTGCCATGAACCGCCCAAAGTAGGGGAGCCATGTCTTGTGAATCTGAAGGAAGAATAGAAGCTCTTTTTGCCAAATGACACAGTTTTGATGGAGGAGGAGAAACTTCAAACTAAACTCATTCCAAGTCAATAGCCTTGTCTCATTGTACACCAGCTGCTCGCCATCGACGTTGCATCAATGGATGAACAGAGGAGACCAATGGACAATCTACCTGGCCGTCACCTAAAAGGACCCACTAACAGTTATCTATATGATCGGTATGGGCCATCAGATAAAACTGAAACAAAGTGCGCACTATCTTCCAAGTAGCTCGCAATCCCTTGAGGAAAGATGATGCATTAGGATGTGCAGGCAGTCGATGGAATAATACCCATGGAAGGATGGCTTAATGGATGGACAGCCAAAGGGAATGCACATCTGCAAAGAAAATGAGACACAGACCTGAGGAATTATCAGCATTATTTAAGATCCCCCATATGGACACAGAAATCAGCACCTTGCTTTGGGGAAGAAAGTGAATCATGCCCCGCATGTTACAAAATTTAGCCAAGATTCAGAAATCCAATAATCTATGATCGTTGGTTAATGCATATAAATCATATTTCAACAAAAACTATACATAGCGCAACTCTAAATGGTCTCGAACTCGTGACACGACTATTCCAGTGCTAGTGTGTTACTACTAGACCAAAGGCAGAGGCACAATGAAATCTAGTATGTTAGATGGCTGGTTGTTGACTCATAAAGTATGTTCCATGCACATGTCGCATGCACATGTGACAATCGCATGCCCAAACACATGCTGCACTTGCATGCCAAAAAATGGGTGTTGGAACCAAGATCCACACAAAAATATAAGCCTTCTTGCCCCACTCCCCAAAAAAAAAAAAAAAAAAAAAAGAAAGCAAAAATCAATTCCAGGCCCCCTTTCCCGGGGGCTGTCTTGATTCTAAATGGTCACATAAGTTAAAAATGTATCCATCTTTACATCCAAGTAATAATATTTGCTACTGCAATGTCTATGCAATTTTCTTATTTCTTTATGTTTGCATTTCTTGGGACTTAAAAGTGGCAAAAATACAAAGGCAAATATGGAGTGGTAAATATCTAAAATGTGTCATGAACCTAAGACTAGAAAATACATGAGAGATATGCGAGGAATACATTAGAAAACTGGATATACTTGATACAACAAAGCAGAGTGTAAGACTTGAGCTAGAAGCCTCAAGATTGGGCATTGAATTGTAATGGTTCAACAAGAGTGAGACGCCTCCATATATAGGTCTTGACTTCTAGGCCAATGGTCGGGATCCTGCCATTCCAGAGGATGGGATCGCGCCAAATATAGCACATGTATGTAGGCTGTTAGAAATAATTACGTATACAAGAAATTTATCGTGGCAGCCAAGGCCGCCGCGAACATTTCTCTTTACTGGCTTGGTGTCAGTTTGAGACCCAAGTATTATGAAGGGCAATTCAAAATGAAAATTTTTGACTAAATCACCCATTAATTAGTAAAGTTAACCAGTCTAATAGTTAGAAGGCAAGAACATTTAAACCCTTGAAATTCACTCCCTTGAATGGGATTGTAAATTGGGGTTTTAAGAGCATAAAAATTATGACCCTAAACACCCCTATTTTATTTTGCAAAAGTCGTATTTAATTAAAGTGGGACAAATCTCGAATTTTGGGAATTTTGGGAATTTTTATCGAATCTCAGGGGGAGGGAGATGGGGCACACCTTGATAAGGAGAAGGGTAGGAGGAGAAGGAGGGAGGGGCCCTGAGGTTGAAGAGGGGAAGAGGCTAAGTTGGAAGAAGGCAGGGAAGGCTAAGTTGGAAGAAGAGGGGAGGAGAAGAGAAAAAAGGGCAAAGGAGGGCCGAGGGAGGGATATGTTGGAAGAAGGAGGAGGGCGCCGGGGGGGGAGGGAAGGGCGGGGGAAAGGAGCAAAGAGGCAAAGAGGAATAGCAAAAGGGCAAAAGAGGAGAGAGGTTGGGGCAAAAGGGGCAAAAGGTCTCCCCAACCTTTCAAAATAATGGTTAAAAAGAGGAGAGGGAGGGGCAAAGGGGGGGGCAGGGTCTCCCCCCCCCTTTCCAAAATAATAAATAAGGGAGGGCAAGGGGGCAAGAGGAGGGGCAAGGGAGGGGCAAAGGGAGGTGGGCAAGGGGCAAGAGGAGGGGGAAGAGGAGAAGGGGGGGGGAGAGTGGGGAAGGGGGGGGAAAGCCAAAAATAACTAAAGGGGAATGTATCCCCTTGAGATTAAAAAAGATTAATATTAAAATATAATTAATAATTTCTTTAATTAAATATAAAATATTTTAATTAATTAAATAAAAAAAATATAAACCTTTCTCTTCTCGATTAGTGAGTCGAGAATTGGAAAGTGGATCCCCTTTTACACCAGGAGGAGCAAGTCAAAGGCATTTGCAAGGCCTCCGATCTGCCGGTAGCCTCTCCCTGCAGTCCGATCCCTGAAGAGTAGCCATGTTGCTGTTTACAGCCGCTCCGCACCACAACACAACATTCGAATGTTTATGAAATCGTGGTTGTTCTTTTCGGGCATGGCTCTAATCCTCCTGCTTCCGGAATCCTCCATAACCGTCACTGCAATTCTCCATCAGAGAATGCCAATTCTTTCTCATGGAGCGGCTGGATTCACTGCTGCAATTGAAGTGTTGTATGCTTCCTAATGTCCAAATCTCTCCATCATTACCTCTTGCAGGGTTTGGCACTGCAGCCAGGTCTGTATTATAAGTTCTTCTAGAAGCTTTGCGTTGTATCAAGATCTTGGAAAATCGTTGTAACTGGAAGAAAGGTGATTCTGAAGTAAATTGGAAGCGAAAAAAGCCAGAATCGGGAGCGTCTATAAGCCAGATCTTCTTCCCCTTCATCTCCTTCAAGAA
Organism: Isoetes taiwanensis; assembly: GCA_021234155.1. NCBI lineage: Eukaryota > Viridiplantae > Streptophyta > Lycopodiopsida > Isoetales > Isoetaceae > Isoetes > Isoetes taiwanensis. The sequence continues at coordinate 25,502,788 of JAJEKV010000006.1, forward strand.
CAATAGAGTCAGCCTCGACATGCTGTTGTTTTCACCTTCCACGGTCGCTCTCTGTATTTTCAGCCATAGCCAAAGCATAAATGGCTGCCATAGACTTAAGTGGCGAATGTTTAAGCTCCAACAACAGGTCGGGCGGTTTTGCCAACAGATCGACTCGCCTCGACTCGCTCGTAAATCATGCTCGCGATCTCCCGCATCTGCCCGCGATCTTGACCATCTCGGTTAACACATGGTGCGGGATTCTAATAACAGAGAAGAAGATTGCCGAAGCAAATAAGATTGGGGCTTAAATGAAGGCGGTGGAGAGGCGGATCGAGGGGGGGCATATCGTGGATCGGCAGGGCGTTTTCTCAAGCTTGAAGAACCGGCTTAGTCCGGCGGTATTTCTAACTCTGCAGGCCCAAGAACCTGCTTTAATCCGGCATTTTTCTAGCTTTAATCCGACATTTTTCTAGCTTCTAGATTCGGCGGGGCATGCTTTCGGGGCCAGGCGATCATTCTCTGCCGGGCATGCTCTAAATAATTCCTTCGTGTTTTCTCGATCTCCCTCGCTTTCGATCTCCCTTTCACATTTTTCAATCGGACTACGCCTTTGCCACCAACGCGGGCGGTTTGCAACGCCAGATCTTCACGCCGCCGCGGCGGATGAAAGGAAATGGTTCTTGGATAGCACATCTCCGCTTCCATGCCATAGCGAGGATCTTGAGACTTCATATAGCCACCCGCGATTTAAGTAAGTGTACCAAATTTCTTCTTCTAAAAGGTACATACCAAATCTCCCCCTTTTCAATTTCAAATTTCAAAATTCCCCTTTTCAATTTCAAATTTAGAAAATGTCCCCCTTTTCAATTTCAAATTTCGAACTTAAGAGGTGGGAGAAAAAAAAAAGCCAAATCTTTTGAGAGAAAAAGTGGAATAATAGTGTGTACTCAAAAAAAAAAATCTGGATATATCACGGTTATTTTTCTAAAAAGTTGGCTTATACAAGATAATAGTATACTTTAAATTAGTTCACTTTATTTCAAAGGAAATGATGCATGGCTATACTATATATTGCTTTGCATGGACCATGTGCTAGTATGCTATACTATACTATATAACTATATATTGCTTTGTATGGACCTTGTGCTAGTATGCTAATGCGTGCATTATGAAATTGTAGTATAAAGTACTAAAAATTCCGCTAATTAAGGTGTGCTAGTTAATAACCATTTAGGACATTGTCTTAAATCTCTTTTTTTTTTCAAAGGTATGTACAACCCCCCCCTCTTTTTTTAAATTTTAAATTAGTATGATATAGTTTATTGTTTTCTCACAAAGACATTATTAGTATTTAGCACACATTAGTATGTAACAATTGTTTTTATACTAGCACACATTAGTATTAGCACACATTGCACAGCACATTAGTATTTAGCACACATTAGTATGTAACAATTGTTTTTATACTAGCACACATTAGTATTAGCACACATTGTTCTTAGGGCCATTTTTGGAAAATACAGTGACTCAAAGCGGCTCAAAGCGAAAAATCATTTTAGGGGTCATAGGGCCTTTCTAATCGCCCAGTCGAGAAAGGAAAACTCAAAAAGCAGCCTTGCTTGAGTTTTAGGGGTCATAGGTTTTCGACTCTCGCTGAAATGAAAGATGACTAATGAAAAGCGGGGTTTAGGGGTCGGCCGGCCTCCACCCCCAAACCCCGCTCGCTTTTGAAGCCAGTATTTCGACTCGCTGTCGAAAAAGGCCTGACCATTAAAACCCGTTTTTCGCTGAGCCGTTTTTCTAGAACAGAAAGGCTCCCATTCGCCCTAAAACCGCATTTTCACTCTCAGCGGTCGAGAAAGGCCCTATCACCCCTAAGAACTGCGTTTTAAACTTTGAGCCCCTCCTTTCCGAGAAAGGCCCCATGACCCCTAAAGCTTGTGTTTTGGCTTTGAGTCGCCTTTCATTTCATGAGTCGAGAGCGTCCTCGCCCCAGATTTTCCAAAAAATGGCCCCTAAGAACCTTTTTATTTTATTTTTTTGCATGTAGCATCACTTGACTAACTTGATTTTTGTCTTTTTCGCGGAGTCCCTTATCTCGACCCGGATAGTACATGCTTGGGAGCAATGAAAAGACCGGGTTCATTGAAGAAAAGATGCTTAGAAAGAGGGTGGTGACATCGGTTGGACATAGAAGCACGTGGCCTATGAAGGAACTCCTCATACAAATTTCTATCGTCCTGGTTGCTCATTGACTTGGACCCAGCTCCACGTGGTTGCGATGGGTGATTCATGTGTGAAGAGGGTGTAATCATTGTGACAATACGACCACTATGGTCTCTTCACCCACTGTAATGTATATTGTAATGAGCCCATTTATAAATATAAGGTATCTCAAAACTAGTGTTTTTTGGTGATTAAGTAAACAATTTGCTTAATTTTTATTGGAATTTATGATCTCTTGTCTACCCACCTAAGAAAATACAGCCAAAAAGTCTTGGTAAAGGAATTCACCCTCACGCGAAAAACTCTTATTTTGAATGACAAATAAGCCCCAAAACAGGGACTCGACTCGATATCCAAGAAAACTGGGAGAAAGCTTGGATGCACAGTTTCAGACAAAAGTTCGAATTAAGGACAGTTTTCGGGTCGGGTTGCTCCTTTTTGTGTAAAATAACAGGGTTCCGAAAAAAAGTGGGAATGGAATGAGTCCCACTTTAATTACGACTTGCAAGCAATACATTGTTGAAGTAGATGATATAAAGTGTAATAGTGCATGGATCTTATGAAGCGCGAGGATTGTTGCCACATTGTCCACTTTTGCAAAGCCAACAAACTATTTTTATCTTACCCATTACATATTCTGAAACTTTTAAAAAACCCGCAAAGCAATAATTAGTTTTTGTCAGGTGCATTAGTTAGATTCTCTGCAGGTTCCCAGGTTCAATCACTTGGAGAATATCCTTGCCAATTGACAAAGTAATGCAACCATTGACAAAGAAACTTAGAGTCTAAATTTCTCGAACCTCGAACTCCTCATAATCATCATTTTCCTCTGATGGAGGTGGCGGAGGAACTTGATCTAGGAAGGGATTAGGTGTGTGGCTCCAATAATGAAACATAGAATACTGGATGGAGACGAACAACAAGAGGGAGCTCGAGCCAGAATACAACATTGCTGATCTGAGTTGTGATCTAGTAGGGACCGAGGCAATGATTGCAAGCTTGTTTGCAGGGACATGTGAGGGACAGGTGATAGGGAGGTCCCTATACAGAAACCTTTATCATGTTCCAGTCTCCTTATTTCCTTCGTTCTTTTAGCAAACCTTTATCATGTTCCAGTCTCTAAGCCTTATTTCCTTCGTTCTTTTAGCGTCTCTTCATCCTGGAGATTCTTGTGAGGAGAGAGAATTTGATTCCAGGATATTTTCAATCTCATGACACAAATTGATTGGAGGCTCCTAGATATTTTCAATCTGATGACACAAATTGATTGGGGGGTTCTAGAATGTAGTAGGTTTTTGATATATGTTTGATTGTGAGCAAAACAAAACATTTCAATTGGGTTTTATGTTCCTTTGTAAGTCGTCCTTGTGTACTAATAAACCTCACACTAAAACCAGCTGCTCGGTATAAATTATCATATTTTGTAAATATAATGGTAACTATATTTCAATTCAGATTGTGTGAGCTAGAAGTTTATCTATAATACCTGCGAAAGTAATTCCTTTTCATTAATGAGTACCATAATCCGCATTGCAATTCAAAAAGATATGAAGAATCCAGGCTCCAAAAATGGGATTGATTTCTTGATTCAGCTTGTTAAACTTAAGCCTCTCACTCTTTGAAACAAGCAATTGCCTCTCCATAGCTGGCGCTTAATCTGTATTGATTATAAAATGTACATTTGAAACCGGCATACATTAATCCACGAACATTGCTACATTGCCTCCCCTTAGCTTTGGTCCGTTATCAGGTGCACCCATCCCTGCCGCAATCATAGCGTCAATGTCTGTATGTGGTGCAGGTCCTTTCATCAGCTTTATCCTACAACAATAATGCACTGTCATCGTAAGAAGTGACAAATTCACAGGCAAGCAAACATAGATGCTTGTTTATAGACGGGTTCCCATAAACATTACCCCAAAATATCATTCTGAGATGGCAATTATGTGCCACAGAAATGGCTGCTCATGAGTATGTACTGATTATAATCCGGCAAAATTTTATGCATGTTAAAAAGACTGCCACCATGACCTTGGCAAAGGTTAAGATTATCATGGACAAACTGCTCTCTATAAACTCATGAAAGAATAAGAACCCCTATTAAAATTAACCACTTTCAAATGGCATAACAACTTGTTAAGAATTAAACTATTGTGGAAGACTAAGTTCACCGTCTCCCTCTAAATAACTTTCGTCTCTCTTTCCTTTTCTTGTGCCATGTTCTACAACTTTGTAAGAAAATGGATAGACTCACCTTTTTCTGTGCCGCTTTGTTGCATAGTGTTCATCGCGGACTGATGCCGAAGCGAAATAGCGGCTAAAATAAAAGCGTAATTTCAGACCAAATTGTGACCTAAACCATCTAAAAGCAGTGGGAAAAAATGTCTTACTCGCAATGAATACAATAAAATTGACCAAGGCCTGGCAAATCTGCGTCAGGGGCCTTCACATTCTCGGTTCTAGGATCCTTCAGAGCCGCATGAATCATATCATCGCGTGCAAAACAACGATCAAGGACAACTTTGCAAACAGTATGCAGATTAGAAAAGAACAACTAAGAATACTAAGGAAAAAGGATATCTTTAACAAGAAATTTGGCTCGCCGTGCAGATTTGTGAGAGTATCTGTTCTTGGAGGGCTTCTTGTGGTTAGGGCAACGACCCATCGCCGGACCTCAACCTTAAACCCTAAGAAATTTTAATATTTAAAGCATTTGCCACCTCAGCGCTTGAGATCTTAACTGTCCTAACTTGTCTTAAATTGCAAACACAAGTGCGGACTACCAAGGGCTAGACGATAAGAGCCGGTTCACATGCAACAATGGTCGGAGAGGGGCCCTGTTATACCCTTCGTAAATTTGTGATGATGGTGGGCGTAAAATGGCATGGCATTTTACATGATGGTGAAGGTCGCGATGGTGCATATGAATCCAGCCTAAGACCCCCTCCACCTTTACTACAGCTTTGCAATCACAACATTGATTGAATGTTTAGAATAGGTGGCCAAATTCGAGTTTGCTATTCCATTCGTTATCAAACCAGTACATACTTTGTCCAGTAGTCCAGGTGCTTCGGCGGTGGAGGAGACTGTTACTAGCTAGTCTTATAGCCATGTCGATCCTTCTCTCAAAAATCATTGGTGGGTCGGTCTCAGTCCCTTTTCTTTAAGTGTACTTGAGCCACGTATTCTCACCTCAATGTGTCAGCCTTGCGCAATGAGCAAATACACCATGAAACAATGTATAACAATAACTAGGAACGTGTGCCCGGCGATGTCGGGCATTCCTTGAGAGCATGTGGAATGGATTTAGGGTATTAGACTCTGCAACTATAATAGAATTTATAAAATCGATGTATGTGAAATAGGCAGAAAGGCATAGTGTATGAGTGTAGTTGAATAGTAATAGGAAATGTACATCCCTATGAAAGATGAAAGCAACCTGTGGTTTTAAATGTAAACACACAATGAACTAATCTTATATGAAATACATATGCCTCCAGAAGAAATGATCTTTCAAAGCAACAAAATTAATGAAATAGTGACAAACGTTGATACGCGTGAGAGAGATCCATCTTATGTCTATTTGTTATTAAATTTCTTAGAGAAAATCATTGTATTAAATGGTTCATTACCAAGTCTAAATATTCATAAGGACTTTGGAAGGAAAAATGGTCATTTGCATCAACGTTGTATGCAATGAAATAATTAATGCATATTTATGTTGTCAATTTTGTGACAACTTATGGTTTTTGGGTTTAGGAAATATTTGCTAATGCACATTTACTTGTGCATTGAAATTTCCAAATTGTATCTGTAAAAACTTCATTATGCAATAGCATATATATGCAGCCAATATTTATAGAAGGTCCAACTTGGACAGAGATCAGCTTTTACACAAATCTCAAAGAAACCAAAACCTGCAACTATATCTGAGGTAAATAGATATTTTCTATTTATGAAATACACAATGTATTGTATGGTGTGCATATTCCTCAGTTTGCGAAACCTTTTTCACCCTCATTGTTGTTTAACTTTGATAGTTTTTTCATATGCGTGCATTAGCCCAGATGTGCAAAATGCTCGAGGAAAAGCAAAAGGAGGAAGATCTGATTGTAAGGGCATTGGTCAATACCTGATGCTATTTAATAACTGAACGAACGATGCCGCTGCACTACAAGAGAATAGTGATTTATTGTCACTTTTTTTGTCACTAAAATAATGTGTCAAAAAACTGATACGAAAATGACAATAACGATGACAAAAATAGTGAAATCCAAATGACAATAAATGTGACGATAGTGTGACACACTAATGACAAAAAGATGATGGAAATGTGACTATAATGTGACAATAGAATGACATGGTTTTGACAAAACTATGTGTCAAAAATATGACAATAGATTGACTTAATACTGACAAAAAAGATAACAAACAAATGATATAAATCTGACTATAATGTGGCAACAAATGACACAGCTCTGACAATAGACTGAAATAGTTTTGACAAAACCATGTGTCAAAAAGGTGTCAACACACTGATTGTATAATGACAAGAGTAATGACAAAGAAATGACATAAATTTGACCATAGTATGACAATAAAATGTCATAACTTTGACTTAGAAGTTGGAGAAAAAATGGCACAAATGTGTCAACAGTGCATCAATAGACTGCCTCAAATCTAAACAAAAGGGAGAGAACAAGATGACGAAAAGCGTGACTATAAAGTGACAATAAGTTGATTTCAATACTGCTACAATTCTTAACAATATGCACATCCAGAGCTTGAAAATGTCAATATAAAACATTGTTGACAACTATTGCATAACTACAAAATTGGAGGAGTAAATTACATGATCTCGTATCTTAATTTTCAAACTACACATTTCATCAACCATAAGATCAGACACAACCATGACTGTCTACATTTCTGCATGAGAAAGCACAACAAATCTAGGCAAATGCTCAAGCAATTCATACTACTCGAACACTTCAAATATTCCTATACTACTTCCTAATATGAATTGAAGATATATTTAGAGGGCTATACTCAAAATGCATCAATGAATGGAAGCTCAAAAGCTAAAAAGAATAACAGATCTGAAATACGGTAGGGAGGTCACATTGCAAATGCACCTCAAATATATATTCTTGCAAGGAGACATGAATGTAGCATGCAAGACCAGCTCTTTATCTTGTTGAAACCATAGCCAAATTTCTCTACCATTTTGATCCTGCAACTAAAAAAAACACTTCAGATTCTACATCTATCAAGTAGGTGATAAGAATAATAACAATGAAGAGCTAAATATAAAGTCACTATATAATACCCCTAACTTGCCAGGATGGAGAACACATATATATTTGAGAACGATAGTCAAAATAATGCAAAGAGCACATATTTCTCTATGAAAATTAAAACAATAAATGTGACGATTCAAGGTTTCCCACATGCTGGGCCAATTCCACATAAACAAAATAATCAAATTATTCCAGGTTTCTCACATGCTACATTGCAATGCGGGAAATTGCGTTGTGTCGCATGCTACACATTTAGAATCCAAGATGCCTAATCACAACTAAGTCTTAAATACATGCACAGAGCAATTGGATGTATCATGTGAACAAAACAGCCTAATAACATGTGCAACCTCTCAAATACATTTGCCCTGGTAGCATAGAACAATACCAGAATTTGAGGATTGAAAACTACAGGTAAAAATAGTTATACAGAGCATTCTAACCTGCAAAGACCCATCTTTTAGTTTATAAATAGAAGAATATGAACAATTCCAATAGTAACAAAGGCAGAAGGTCAAATTTGTACTTGCAAGACTAATGCCATAGGCCGATTGGTCTCAGTGGATGACAAAAAAACTATTCTATTCTATTCTATTATAATGGGATCTTTTGACATAGGGAAAATAGAAATTTAGAAGACAGAAACCAAAATTTCCCAATATTTCAACCCGAGAAAGCAATGGCTGCAATCCAAGAGAATCAAATGAAAAAGAGGCTAATAAGCACATGCAACCCGATGTGTTTTTTTAATGATCAATGCATCGAAAAAATGGCAGACATGGACATACCTGGCAAATTGCTGCATTTTTATAGTCGAACTGTGTCATGTTGAAATACCCGAATCATCAAACTACCGAAAAGCCTAATGCCAGAGAAACATCGTCGAATTAGAATCAGAATATGTAGAGTCAAGATTTGGTAGCAAAACAACCTAAAGAAGAGAGCCAAGTTTAAGAGTTTTACTCTAAAGAGTTCTGTGAGATCACAAACTGATATGTTTTAGAAGAAATAAGGAACTTGATGAATTGTAAAACAAAATAAAAAAAATGAAATGCAAAATCATTGAACCTGGAATCAAAAAGCTGGAGCCTGAAGCCAGTCGATTTTCATCTTTGGAGCTTTTAATATATCGTAAAAGCATCATGCCAGTATATTATGCCCATCTTTTCTATCTATCCTGCCAATATATTATGACCATTTCTTCTGCCAGTATGCTGCACTATCTCTTCTTGGAAATGCCCATAAGCCTGAAAACAACATCTTCACGTATTCTTGAAAATGCCCATAAGCCTGAAAACAACATCTTCACATATTAGAAAACAGTATGTTGCTTGTGTTTAATCTTCAAAATCTTTTGGTTGTCTTAAACCCTCATCTGCCCTTTATGCATTAATAAAAATGTTTCAAGCTCACACCTTACAGTCTCTGAGCAGCCAAACTCCTTGAAAAACCATCACAATAAAACTAACCATAAATATCACAGTCAAACTCAATGAACTTCAAAGCTTGAACAAATATAACATTGATTGGATATTCTTGGAATGCACGCTGCTAAAAATAAAAACATCTGCAGAAAAATTGTTACTTCGGACTAAATTAATATGCGCATCTAATACATGCAATTATGGTGGAGATTATAGTGCAAAGTAAATTCAAGCAGAGAATGCTAGTTAGTTTTTTATTGCAAGCAAAATTTCTGCACATGCGCAACATTCTGAAATCTAAGTTCCAGTCCAAGTGAATGCAGTTCCCGCCTTTATAGTAACATGTTCTAACCTTGTGGATTAGCAAACATATCATTCAGAATCTAGATTGACATGTATCTAGTAGGATATGAGAGAGTAGCAAAATGCTAAGCCTTCACAATTATTCCCTAACATAAGAACATTATTTATAAAAATAGACCTTGCAAGCTCATTTTATCACTATGCTTTAGAAACATAGAGGATTAAGCCCACTCAAGTTGCTGCTCTTCCTGCAAGAAGTACATGCAAATAGAAAAATGCAGGAAAAAAATAAGAGAGGAAGGGGAAATGACCTTTACTTTGCCTCCTATAAAGTAAAGCCAAATGTGTTGCCATAGATTTACCTCCAATACATCAGAACCTTTACACATCTTGACTTGTTCCTATTTCATGCCATATCCCTCTTCTCCTTAGCAACATGTTGTATTCTCCGGATCAAATTATAGCCTCCACAATTCCTTTCTTGCTTGAAAAGATTAATAGCCAAAAAGTGAGAAAATAACTGATGCCGCTTACCAACCATACGGGCACAATGTCCAGTGTGGCAAAATAAACAATTTAAACAAAGCAGAAAATCCAATTTAAGCAAAACTTCTACCAGATGGGCAAAAGAAAAGCTATAGCGGACGCGTTCGAGAAGCAGAAAGTGCAAGATATGGAGCATTTGTCGATATGCAATCGTGATGATTGCTTATAATCCTCTTTCAGAAGCAGAGTAAAGAATTAATGGATGCCCAAAAGAATGTCATGGCTACATTTGCCCACTACAAAACCTGGGTCGGCATCTTAGGGTCCCTACCTGAGAATACATGGCACAATCTAGTGTCAAAAGTGAAAGTTTTCCAGCAAATGCTTTTAGATATGCAGCAGCTGGTGGAAGAGGTGAGGGGATACCTCCTAGCAGTAAGGAGTCGGCAGAAGAGTGTAGCCGACAGGCATAGGACCATAAGAGAATTCCAGGTAGGAGATAGTGTGTGGCTCAAGATTAAAGTGAAGCGAGCCAAGCTTCATATCGAGAACTGCACGAAGCTCGCTCTTAGGTGGGCAGGTCCCTACAAGATATTGGAGCGCGTAGGCACCCAGGCCTACAAGCTCGATTTACCTGCACACCTTAAGGTCCATAAAGTCTTCCATGGGATCCTGTTGAAAAGGCACAATCCAAATCCCCATGAGGTTTTGGAAACTCCAACTTTGTTGGAAATGACGGAGGAACAAGTTGAAATAGTGCCCGAATTGATCCTTAATAAGGCATTCAAGAAGACCAAACGGTCCCAGTTCCTCCAATATTTGGTTAACTGGAAGCACTTGCCTGTGGAAGACGCAATGTGGGTATTGAAGCAGAATCTAGAGAAGCAGTACCCGGACTTTATGAAGGAGTTCGACAAAGGAGTCATCTTGAAATGGTCGACCCGAAGTTGCAGTGCTTAGCTAAGTGTGTCTCTTAGTTAGCTTGAGTAGGGCATATGCATTCCAGCCAGTAGAGTGCATGTGCCAAAGTCTTGGAAGTGTAGGCGATGATAAGGTATGCTCTAAAGGAATTCTCTAGGCCAACACGCACCAAGGGTGCGCATGACCAGGAGGGTCATGTGAGAGGAAGAAAGGCATGGTGGGCGATGATGAGACCATCTTTCGGATGATCTCTATGCCACGATGCGGCAACGCGTGATGACTATAGGGAGGTCATGGTGAGGTATGAGTGATCATCTTGCCGATGATGGGATCGTGAGACATTCTCTAGCTTAAAACCCTCAGGGGCATGAGGCACTGTGGGTGTACTCGATCAAGGGTATCGTGTACAAGGTTGCACTTGATCATGGGCAATGATAGGATCGTCTTAAATGGTCCTTAAGCTCAAATCCTTATGGGGGCCATGATCGAGTGCAAGGTAGTAGGGTAACCTTCAGCTAGTAGTTCGGCCCAAGGAGGTAGTTAGGGGGGTGGTCCCCTAAAACCACAAATTTATTAACTAGACTGACGTAATATGCTACTTGTGCAGGCTAGTGATAGGGGAGCATAGACGAGAAGCGCATTACGTGGAGATGGGGAAGCATGATTTAGACTTAAATTATGAACTCTAATAACTATTGTGATAATGTTTTGAATTCCTATAATGAGTAACCTTGTCAAGGCTATATGATTTTGTATAGGAAGTTGATCATTGCAGTAAAGTCGAAGTTGTATGTTTATGTTGTTTTGCAGGGTTAGTGTAGGTTCATCACCTTAGCGTAATGCTAAGGACAACATTATCTTAAAGGGGGGAGAATGTGACGTTCCAGGGAAATATACGCTATAAATACGTATATTTCCGAGCCCGTCACTATACAAGTCTACCCTTGTAGCCTTGTATACCTTAGGTAGTGGCATAGGGTGCATATCTAAGTTAATTATATAACTTAGATAACCTTAGAACAAGGCCATTTTTCCACGTGGCCTTATCCTATTGGGCAATCGCCACACGGCCATATCCCATTGGAGCCACGTGGCATGACATGTAGACCCTAACCTATATAGGCCTAAACCCTAACCCTAGGCCTCTTTTCTGGCTCCAACATCCTGGGAAACTTCTTCGCACTCAAAACTCTGTTTCGAGAGTCATTTGCTGTGGCATAGCCTAGCACAGCAGCCCCCAAAGCGTGTGCACGATCATGGAGTGAGCACTACTTCGACCACCTCGAAGATCATGGAGACGCCAGAGTAGGAGGGAGGTTTAGATGTTCTTCTCATTATGATTATGTTAGTGATGTTGGTTGATCATGTTTGCTCCTCTTGTATTGGGAAAGGGGGTAGAGACCTAGTAGCCATTACTTAGTAATGCTCCTAGTTAGACCCTTTAGTTCCTATTGTTATGCGGCCTGTGTATAGGAGCCCACCGGGCTATGGGAGCTATGGTATGACTCAGCACTATAAAACGGGCTCGAGGCGAGATGGAGGGAGGGTCCCTGCTGAGCATGGCTACTGGGGACCCCATAGCGGGCGAGGCTTATGGCCGGTCACTTCGAGTGGGCTGGGCATGGGTTCGACACCTCCTAGGGCAATGGTGTTGCCCTGCCTCTCAAGAGCTGCAGGTAATGGCCTGACTCTTGTTTTGGGGAGGTTAAGTCGGAGACGAATCGTGTGTCGCCACGATTCTCTCGCCGCCCATGGAACCTCTAGACCCCGGGAAGGGGAGATGGAACCCTTCCTTCCTCAACAGACCGGGGAGATGCAACTTAGAGTAGCCTCAATGTGTGATGCCATGAGATTGCATATCCAGAAGGCTAGAGTTGCACCAGAGCCCAATTTAGCCCATCTGCAATGTATGCACAGGAGGGGCGGATGGAGTGGTCAACCCTAGCCATTGTCTATAGCCAGCCCCGCCATTGTTACGACTCGGTCTGCTCTATCTTGACGCCTAGCCGTCAGTCTACCTCCCCATGAGTCTGAGCCTTGGGTAGGAGCTCTCATGTATTATTATCTCTATTGTATCTATGGATTATGGATGTGCTACCCTTCAAGGTTCGATGTGTTGTTATTGCTAGTTCTGACGTTGTTTATACTTCCGTTGTGATAGGAGCCCATAGGGGAAGGGCGCGCAAGACACCTTCGTGTCCCCTTCCCGCACTAGGGTCATCTTGGAGGCGGGATAGACGGAGGGCCCGTGCAGTTGAAGGACCAGATGGGGGTTTTCCTATGGAGTGTACGACCGGGTGCAGTAGATTTTGTAGGGAGCATCAGAATAGTATCAGAGAAATGTTCTTGGTTGACCAAAAGCTAGCACCTGACCATATCCCTAGCTAGGTAGCCTAACCGGCCTAATAGAAATGTGGGATGAAAATGAGATATGTGATGTTGGTTGATCATATTTGCTCCTCTTGTATTGGGAAGGTAGGTAGAGACCTAGTAGCCATTACTTAGTAATGCTCCTAGTTAGACCCTTTAGTTCCTACTATTATGTGGCCTATGCATAGGAGCCCACCGGGCTATGGGAGCTATAGCGGGCTAGTCTTATGGCCGGTCACTTCGAGTGCGCCGGGCATGGGTCTGACACCCCATGGGGCAATGGTGTTGCCCTGCCTCTCAAAGAGCTGCAGGTGATGGCCTGGCTCTTGTTTTGGGGGGTTAGTCGGAGACGAATCGTGTATCGCCACGATTCTCTAGCCACCCGTGGAACCTCTAAACCCCGAGAAGGGGAGATGGAACCCTTCCTGCCTCAACGGACCGGGGAGATGCAACCTGGAGTAGTCTCAATGGGTGATGCCATGAGATTATGTATCCGGAAGGCTAGAGTCGCACCAGAGCCCGATCTAGCCCATCTGCAAAGTATGCACAGGAGGGGCGGATGGAGTGGTCAACCCTAGCCATTGTCTATAGCCAGCTCCGCCATTATTATGACTCGGTCTGCTCTATCTTGAGGCCTAGCCATCATTCTGCCTCCCCATGAGTCTGAGCCTTGGGTAGGAGCTCTCATGTTTTTTGGCATATGTTTATCTCTATGTATCTATGGATGTATGGATGTGCTACCCTTCGAGGTAGTTCGATGTGTTGTTATTGCTAGTACTGACGTTGTTTATGCTTCCACTGTGATAGGAGCCCATAGAGGAAGGGCGCGCAAGAGACCTCCGTGTCCCCTTCCCGCACTAGGGTCATCCTGGAGTGCGGGATAGACAGAGGGCCCGTGCGGTCGAAGGGCCGGATGGGGGATTTCCTACGGAGTGTACGGCCGGGCGCCGTATATTTTGTAGGGAGTGTCACACCGGGGAAGTCTCATCTGGCTGGAATCTTAGTCAAGATACTTCAAAGTCTCTTATTCATAATGTGTGGAACTCGTATTGCTCTAAAAAGATCTCTTTTTTCACTTGGCTGATAGCTAATAAAAGTGCTCCTTGTCTTCTCAATTTTTCCAATAGGGATCCAAATATCTCACCTATCTGTCCTCTTATCTGTAATGAGGCTGGGAGCATGGAGCTTATCTTCTTTTGCTCAAAGCTTATGCCTTTTTGGAGATGGTTTGAACATTACTTTGGCTCCAAAGATAGATCCTCTATTATTAATTTCTTGCAGACTAATAACACTTTTACCAACACTATTTCCTTCCTTGCTCGTTGGAATATTTCGAAATCGAGGAATAGATGCCTATATGGACATGGATTCTCTGTTACTTGGATTAAAATTCATTTCATATATGATTTTGAATTAGCTGCTACTGCCCATAGAAATATTGATGCTAACAATTATGACAGGTGTTGGGGATCGACATGGTTCATATGAGGGGTATTTCAATTTGTATAAATCAAGCTTATCTTTTACAAGGCACCAAAATCCCCTTTTTTCTAGGATACATGGAGCTGTGTCGAGTCACCAAGAAAGAAAGTTTGACAGAGGCTCAAGTATGTATGAAGTTAAGCTATATGGAGATATCAGGCCACATGAACATCAAGTTAAATTTCCCCCCTCATAATCATTGGACAGTAAGGCAGATGATCTGAGACAATGAAGTATGCAAGGCAAGAGAAAGGATTTAGGCTGCAACCTACGGATGGCATATACGTACTGGTTTATTCATAAGCACCAATACAGGCAATTTGCCAAATACAGGCAGTTATATTACACCCACAGGATGTTAGCAGATGCATATGGGACCCTACTCTTACTCATGATACAGCAGGATTTTTACAGACTGATTAGAGATCATATGTGGATGGCTGATTCCTATATCATAGGCACTGCTGATAGTTTCACCAGTTGTTCAACTCTGCCACAAATTCTGTTGATCCCAAGATTCCTACCATCCCCTCTGCCCAGATCGATACCATAGCCTCCTCCTAGATTCATTAAGATCTTTTGGTTTTGCAGGTTTATTACAGAATCAGCTTATGTAAGAACAGGATATGGAAATGATGGTGATCAATCTGTGCATCACAGCTTTTTTAGAGCAGCTCAATTTGTTTATGGAACAGATATAACTACAAACACTGGACTTGCAAATGCTGGAAAGGCTTTGCAAGCATGGTTGCACCGAAACGTGTTGCTAAGCTTCTACAAGGAATGAAATAAACAACGAAACGAATGTAGAAACATCTTCCGAAATAAAAATCTACTAACAATAGATAACTAACAAAAAAATATTTAACAAGTAGGAGCTAATCTAGCTCATGCACATATCAAGCCAAAATGGTATGCCAGCAATCACTTACTAGTAAGTGCCTATGGTAGCATACATTCTAGTTTTCAGATTATAAAATAGATACAAAAATTCAAATATAAAAGTAGCTTGATTTGAAGATATATATCTGATCCATCAGTCAATACATATTAGACCATCAGTCTTGTTAATCTAAATCAGATTCCTCAATCTTCATCTTCATTTAACATCCACACTTCTTCCACTTCAGTTTCATAATTTTCAGCTTCTTGCAGCTCAAAAAGTTCATCAATACTATCTTCCTCTTCTATATCATCAGGATCTGCATAAACATCATCAGTTGAAGCAGTAGATGAAGAAGCCATATCATTTACACATGCGCGTGATCTTGATCTAGCCCGAGGCAAGTCAGCTTCTACCATTTCTTTATGCAACAAAGTATACACATCACTCTCTGCGGGTCTAATTATAGGCAGCCTAAGCCGGAGTTTTATTGATGTCAATCTTATCTATATTGACTTGGTTCACATAAGACATTTCCTTAAACTTATCTAACAGCTTCAAATTTTCTCCACAATATATAAGATGCTCCAATTGCTTCAAATCTAACTTGTTTCGCTGCTTAGTTTGTACTAGTGAATATGCACTCCAATTTCTTTCATATGGACTTGAAGCACAATCTTGAGACAAAACTCGGAATGCTAACTTCTGCAATTGAGGAGTGGATGATCCATAAAACTTCCACCATATAATTGGTAAAACTCCCACCATATAATTGGCTTTAACATGGTTTCTCTTACTTATGCAGATGAATAGAGAAGAGGCCTAAGTTATTGCGGAAGGTATACAGCTGCTCATTAAGCATTTGTTGCATTTCATCGTCTTTAAATACCTTTGATATATATTCATGCCACCCTTTGTTGAGCTCAACATCTATAAATTGATTATTCGATCGCCATAATGGGTGCAAGATGTGAAAAACAGCATGGACTGGCTTATGATACCAATTCCATCTAGCTGTATCTTATCTTTGATACTTTCAATGCGGCTGGACCCAAGAGCATGATGGGCATTCTGAAAAGTATCTAGTGTCTCCGAAATTCTGTCTATAAACTCATATATCAGCCCAAGAGTGCTGCCTTCCATATCAGAAATACGTAAAACTGTGTAAATTAGACTCAATCCTTTCACAATAGCCTCTATGTCATCCCAAAAACTTGCATCATAACACATTCTTTGTATTCTTAGTGCATCTGGCTCCCTATTTCCATCCCATTCTTTCCATAAATCTGATACAACAGTCCTTATGATACACTCGCGAACGCGTAACAATCTTTCTAACATGATATACTGATATGCAAACCTTGTACTTGATGGACGCAAGAGCTCAAGCTGGCTATTCTCTCTATAGATACTTAATGCAGGTGGTTTTGTAAGAAAAAAGTTAACTAAGTGTCCAGATTGCTCAATTACATTGCTTACCCAATGGATCTTGGAAATGTCTTCAAGAAGTAAATCTAAGGAGTGGCTTGCACAAGGCATCCAACAAATGCTTGAATATTCTTTTTCAAGGTAATTCAGCCCCATGCTTTTACAATTAGATCTGTTATCTGTTATAACTTGGACAACATTCCCTGGCCCAATTTCCTCTATTGTGTTTTGTATCTCTTTGAACATAAATCTGCCTGTAATTTTCTGACCAGCCTTTGAGCAATCGACTGCACGGTGGAAAATGGTGCCCATGCAGCTAGATATCATGATATTCATAACATTTCTTCGCCCTCTATCCTCTATCTGTCCATCCATTTGTAATAATGGAGCATCTATACTTAGTCCACTTTTCTTTGATTGGTTTCAATTCTTCACCAACTATCTCTATCTCTTGATCTAATTCTTCTTGCCTCATTTTATTATATTCCACTCCCTTCCATGGTGTACCAATTTGAGATACTGCTTTGATCATTTTCTTCCATTGCTTGGTGTGAAGGACAAATTGCACATGATGTTACATCTGCGCTCCTCTATCCTAGCTTGCTTCTTTTGTGCACTAACCCAACTGGATTTACTTAATCTTCCTTGCTTTAACTTCTTTGGAGAGGCTCCTTAACTGTGATATCTGTATTATGAAGTATGTTTTGCACAGCCATACCAGCATTTGGTGCATTTGCTTTTGGATCATTTCCAACTAAAGGCAATCCCAATTTTTCACGTATCTGTCTTACTGTATCTTCAGAAATTTGCTTGCAACGTCCTGTCTTTTTAGTAGGCACTGCATGCATGTGCTCCCTAACTCTAATCAAATTTGATGTCTTCTCCATGTCACAATGTCACAGTACTTGCATTTCCATTTTCTAGCACATGATCCTTCTGTGCATTTGCCAAGAACCGTTGTATGCTCTCTAAACAACCAGTGGATTTCCTTCACCATTGAAATTTTTGCTAAAGATGAAGATGGACAAAGGTGGTTAGCGTTGGGGAACAGCAGCAAATGGCATGGCATCTTCTTGATCTTCCTATATTCAGCACAGACAGTCAATTTAAGGAGCCATCTTCTCGATCTTCCTATATTCAGCACAGACAGTCAATTTAAGGAGCCAGGAGCAATAACCCTGGGTTCGTATGCCAAAAAGGGTCGTCTTAAAAGCAATGTAGCAAAAAAAGAACGTGGGTCTAGTTTTTTGGGAAAAAAAAAATTGTTTCGGATGACGTTTCGGCCAAAAATCGACTTCTTCATTCCGTTTGAGGTTTCGTTCCGTTGCATTTCATTGTTTCGATGCAACGATGGATGTGCATATTTTTGCATTGTCTAGATTTAGACAACTGGACTTCTAGAAGGCAGGCAAAGTAGCAATATGACAGGGGCATATACTAGGCAATTTGTCATGGCTGGTTTTTTGAACCTCAAAACAAGAAAATGGGTGTGGATCATTGTCGCACAAAGTGTTTCTGTTATCCCACTATTATAGTTGTACTGGATTTTGATACTTCCCAGAATGAGCTAGATAAAATGAATGAATGGCTCAATGTTCTGTGGTGAATTGTCCTTTTACTATCATTCCACTCATGACCCTAGTGTCAAACGAATGGATAATGGGTGTATTCAGGATTGTTTTGGATTCTGCAGCCCCTGACATTGTATTTGTTTTCAATTGCCAGGTATGATTATGATGAAGTATTTGCTGATGTTGCACACTACATTGCGTTCAAAAACTAAGTATTGTTTGAGCAACAAATGGGACGGGTGCACATCACGATTGGTACTGCACTTGCATGTCCTATAAAACTGCATTGTAATTTGAGAGACCTCTGAAGTTACCAACTTTGCTTTTCAGGAAACCTGACATTGACAGTGATGAAATAACCATAGTTGAAGATGGTGATATTTCATTTTAAGCAAAAGCCTTTGGTAGTTCCTCTAATCGATGGTATATCATTTGTGAGCCATACCACAAGGTCACTTGAAAATAGGCCTGCAAGGAAGAGAATGCTAGATATCCAAACACTGACCTTTTATCAGAGAGTGCAGTGCTTAATCTTTTAAACATATCTTTTAGAGACCTCCAGCCTCAATACTAGTTAACCTTCTTTCTAATGCAGGAATACGAACCACGGATTCATGTTAGATGACTTAGCTGTGGATGGCTTTGAAAAGCTTCATTTCTTCTACTCCAACTTCTAAAATGCATCATCAGTCTCATTTCTAACACAAACATAACCTAAAGCAATGTTCACATCATCTGCAGTAAACTTGTTTTGTCAACCTAAGAAATCTATCGACCTTGCCCACAACCACTAGGGTTCTTTCGCCCTTCTTATCAACCATTTGAGACATCTTAATACTCACATTTAGGAAAATCTACACTAGCAAATAAGGCATTTAAAATGATAGTTTTAGCACAGCTATCTCATAATATAAAAAGCTCTGAACAATCTCATAAAAATTATGTGATTACTCACAATCTATCCTTTAAAAAAAACTGTTTTCATCGAAGCCTTCTTGCTTCTCTTTTCCGATTCAAGAAGGGTAAGGATGTCCCCTGCAAAAGGCAAGCTTACTTCATCAAAACACAGA
The DNA here is from genome assembly GCA_021234155.1 of Isoetes taiwanensis. NCBI lineage: Eukaryota > Viridiplantae > Streptophyta > Lycopodiopsida > Isoetales > Isoetaceae > Isoetes > Isoetes taiwanensis. The sequence continues at coordinate 25,522,234 of JAJEKV010000006.1, forward strand.
TACAGGATAATTTGCACAAAAAACAAAAGGGAACAAAACAAGAGCAGATGTATATACCTTCCCGAACAGGCCCCTTAACGTTTCTCATAATAAGACGATTCTGGTCATCCAGAAACTTCACACGAACTTGAGTCACCTGACCTCGGGACCCAGTTCTTCCGATTACTTTCATCACTACGGCGAGCTTTACAGGTTGATCCTATAACAAAAAAAAGATCTTAGCAACGCTGCGCCAATGCATAAAATAATTTAATCTTCATAAACTTGGAGATTGAGAATTGAATACCATGGCAGTAGTAGACTTTGGGTCGGAGGCCGCAGCGGATTTTACAAGAGAAACTCTCAAGAGCCCGGAACCCTACTGAACCCTATAAAAACCCTAACTTTTCTACGGCTGTGATTGGTTAATTAAGAAAGGCACATTTTATTTTCGTATCAATATGCTTATTATTAGCAACAATAATGTCAAATCCTAGGCATGTCTCCAAACAACCATCTCCAAAGCGTACCATTTTTCATGAATTCATAGACCAGTATGCTTCTCAAAGCCTTGGCACAATAACTACAGGCGTACAAGATTTTGCTTCCAAGAATTGCAATCTATGTATAGAATTCTTTGTGGTCAGCTTGCAACTTGAGCAAATTCTTCACGGCAACTTTTGTGCCATCTACAAGTTTTCCTCTATACACTTCTCCATAAGCTCCAGAACCAATAAGCTGTGGGAAATCTTCTGTTATCACTTTTAGTTCCCCGGATGGGAACTTGGATGGAAGCATGGTTTGCAACGGACCATGCAAACTTGCTTCATCATCTTCTGAGGACATGGCAGACATCTTGGACTTAAACATATATGAATGTGACAAAAAATATTATATCTATGACAAATAAATCCCCTACAATTCTACCTGCATTGGCTCCCCAAATTAGACTTTTGATTGGATATGGAAGTACAACTAACCTCACGGCTTTTCCAAACAAAACCATAGCACGTCTGACATCAAAAGATATTGTGCACCTTTATGGGCAGTATTCTTGGACCAAGCTAGTTTTTCATGTTAAACACAATAGTTGAGAGAGTGTATGAACCAGATGTTCCTTCCACGAACCAGATTTGATAATTTACTTTATCGTTAGATTGAAGACTTAGCGGGCAACCTGTGAGGCCTTGTTGCTTTGTTGATAGGTGTAAGATCATCGTGGGAATCACTGTTTACCACATTCTTATTCATAACCTACATAGTTTCATTAGACTGCACATTAGCAAGCAGGGATGCTAAGACAGAGAAAGAAATTAGGGAGACCTTCCTTATTTGGCCCCCTCATCAGAAAATAAGCTAAAAAACAGATAAATGGTGAAAAACCAGAGGGGGAAAAAAAAAAGAAAGAAAAAAAAAGAAGCAAAAATCATGCCAGAAAATCTTTTAAACCATTGAAAAAACGCGCTAAAAACAGGGATAAACAGATTTCTGATTGATTTCCAATTGGGGGAGGGGGTGGGAATAAGGAAGACTTCAAGGCAATACCTCAAGATTCTCTTTCCCGCCATGATCTGTAGCCGCTGCTACATATCTTCTATAGCCTTGGATGATTTATTTATTGTTTAACTTGGTCCATTCTAAGGCTCAATTTCTTATATAATATCGTCTCTTTCCACAAACAAAGTATTTTATGTACATAAGAAACAATGGTTGGCTATAGAATTGTAGTTAGGCTCGGCAACGCCGAGCACCCATTTCTAGTTATTAATAATTTGGCATACTTGGCTTTTTAATTAGTATTTAATTCTAACATAGCTAACCTTACCTTATTAATTAATAACACGAATAATTAATACACCATTAAGTATTCATAGTGACTTGTCATGTATTTGTATGTATAGCATATGAATACATGAAACGCATACATTCTCGACTAGCTGGTCAAGAAAGCGAGAATCTTAAGCCTAAGGGATTTAGTTTGGATTGAGACATTCTCGACTAGCAAGTCTGGAATATGCGTTCTTGACTAGCTAGTTGGGAAAGCCAAGTAACCTGAGGCTAAGAGATCTATTACGGGTTAAGGAGTTTTCAGCTAGCTAGTCATTTGTCAATAACCTAAGGCTATGGGATCTAGTCCTGGGTTAAGAATTCTCGACTAGCTAGGACTGGAAAGACGAATCTTAAGTCTATGGGATTTAGTCTGGGTTGAGGCATTGTCGACTAGCTAGCCGAGATTAGATGTTCTTGACCAGCTAGTTGGAAAAGCCAAGTGACCTGAGGCTAAGGGATCTAATTGGAGTTCAGGAGTTCTCAGCTAGAAAAGCCAAGAATCTTAAGCCTAAGGGATATAATCCAGGTTGAGGTGTTTTTTACTAGCTAATCGGGAATGCCATGACGCCATTTCTGCAATGCCATAACATTATTTCTGCAACACGGTTAGGAGAATCAGAGTCTGGAGCATTTGGCAGACCTTGCAAAATTTCTTGAGCCTTATTCTATTATTGATTTGTGTGCAGGGAATTTCAGGGTTTTGGGATTTTCAAAACATTTAACAGAATACATCTAAATAGAGTTTCTAAATAGAATACTTCTAAACAGAAAACATATACGCAGATTGCATCCAAAGAAAATTTCTTAGTGACTTACTTGGATGATTTGATGGAAGAAGACGTCTCCTCCATCTCCAATTTGTTGTTCGAATTAGGATTGGAAAATCTCGAATTATAAATATGGAGCTACTGGACATCCCTATCTAATAGAGATAGTGACAAGGATGGCCATTCACATGCAGATGAAGAAGGATATCAATAAGTAGGATTTGCGGAAAGGTAATCGGGAGAGCCCCGCTAGTAAGACTTACAATATTAAGCAAAGAGAAGGGGCCTCAGGGAACATGAGAGCCAGCTCTGGGCCATTTAACAATTATAGCTTGAACGGAAAGAACATGGGCCCACTCTAAACAACAATTGTCTGAGGTAGATCATGATGAATGGGGCGTGCTACACAAATCTTAGTAACCTCAGTTTCAGTTCTCGAACATTTCTCTTCGTGACTTTATTAAATCTGGAACGCAAGATCCAAGTTTAGTATTTGCAATCAGTTCATCCGTCACCTAACTTCGGCATCGGGAAATCAACTCCAATGCTTCCGGTTAAATATAGCAATTTCTTTGATGTTTTTTAAAGCCAAGACCGACAAACTCTACAATTATACAATTTAAGTCGTTATTTAATTAAAGTGGGACTCATTCCATTCCCACTTTTTTCGAACCCCTTTAATTTACACAAAAAAGCACAGAATTCAAAACTATCCTTAATTCGAATTTTTGTCCGTTAGTGTGCATCCAAGCTTTCTTCCGTTTTCCATAGATGGCAGTCGAGAACAAGAACAATGCAAGCCTAAAACAAAGGAAATTCATTAAAGATTGAAACCAAAGCAGTAGTTGAAAAGAATTTTTATTAATGAATTGAATAGGTACAATGTATTTTACATCGCACCCGCAGAGACCATGGCGGTCTTCTTTGTCACTATTACATCATCTTGGTATGTGGTCCACCTTAGGGGGATTAACTTGGCGGCTTCTTCCGCCGACCGAAGCCTTGGGGCAACCTCGGTGCCTCACTGGAGCCACCATAGGACCCATCCACCCGACTTCTCCACTCTCCTCCCGCCACTTTTCATCCAATATGCTCCATCCCCAACCCCTGGATGTTATGCAATGCTTGCAAAATGCTTTGAGCTTTCTCTCGATTTGTCTCAAATTTCTGCCCCTCTTCTTTATCCGGGTGTGCATGGCGTCTGCGACTCACGAGCAACCTTATCCCAAAGGTCGGCAAGAGTGTAAGCTGTCCGGGTTGTGTGCCGAACGGTTATTTCTTAAAGCCTTGGATGGACCCAAAGGGCGGTCGTTCTGTCAAAATATCGCCAGTTATTTTTAAAATGCATATCGCATCTCCCCCGCATCAGACGGGTTTACGGTATTTTTTAAAAATACACTTAATGTTTTTTCAAAAAACGCATTAATCGCTTCAAAATAGACTTAAATTTAACTCAATAGGATTCGAACCGGTCCTCCCAGATAACAAACAAACATGCTAACCAACTTTCCAACAACCGTTTGTGTTTATATTGCATAATTTGTTATATTTAAGCTTTTTCAATTTTTTTTAAACGTATTTTAAGCACTTTGGGCGTGTGTATAAAATCATATTTTTTCAAAAATACGTCCGAAACGTCGGACGATCACGCACGACAACATTGGTCTCGCGATGCCCGAATGATCCGGGATGCGTCGGTGTCGATCGTGCACGAACCACAGCAAGGAGAGTATGATTAACAATTCGCGGTTGCCATTAGTCAAAGCGAAGAAAAGAATGGTGAAATCAAATTACAATAGAGAACATTCATTCCATATAACCGCATCCGGGCCGTGGGAAGTAGTGTCTTTCGACTTCGCGAAGTCGAAAGGCCCCGAAAAAAGTCGGTACAACCATTCATTAGAATATGGTTGCATCCAATCACACACGGAAGCATACAAATGGTTTCTCGTCAGCAGTACATTAGTGCCTTTCTCGACTCGCGAAATGAAAGGCCTGAAAACAATGTACAACCATTATCATAATAGATTATGGTCGCATCCAAATACACAAACAAACATACAAATGGTTTCATCAACAGGGACAAAGCATGCCTTTCTCGACTTCAAGAAGTCGAAAAAGCCAATAAAACTAAATATACAAGTATATTCATTACAAAATATAGTACATTTCTTCACGTTTCTTTACAATATTCACACAATTTGACTATCCGAAAGCGGAGGTCACTCTTCTTGTTCACCAAAATATTTGTCGCCCATAGCTTTCATGATCGCTAGCGGCTCTCTGGATCGGGTTCCTTGAGGCTCGGATAGTTGCTAATCACATCAACGCCAAGGCAGGGACAAAGTCCGAAGACAACCACCTATCCGTCTCATACTCTTAAATTCGATAAGTCTTAGCAATGATTGTATTTTTCGCGAAGTTATGATAGCACTTGTAGGCGGGAGTCATCTATGATCGCCGTGGTTGTGTTTGCCAAAAGTCCCGAATTGTTCATAAACCATGTCTAGCCTTTTTCACCATAATATGCTTCCCCTTTGTGATGGTTGGATCGAGGTTCGACACATGCTCGACCCTTTCGCTTCCCCAAACAAACTTGAACTTCAAAACGGAAGGCCGAGAACACCAAGAACATTGACAATATTTTTCTTTTGCCATACAAGACCATATGGCCGCCCGGAATCCCTCCCCGGGCACCATTCAATAATTTCCTTTGCTTCGATCTTCTCGACCAAAATTTGTTATGAAGTACTTGATAACTCTACCGGGATAGGAATTCTATGTATAGGACTGTCGCACCATCATTGTTGACTTTGTCCATCGATGGCACATCCTCCATAAATCGCCGGCCCTTCGGGGTTCCATCTGCTCTTGAGAAATCATGAACTGGTCGAGATAATGATGTTAAGCTAGACCACCACTTGTCTAGGTCTGACCCGATCTTGAAACCAAAACCAAAACTATATTGGCAAAAGCTTGGTGCCTTCTGGCAAAGCCAAGTCTACACTCATGTTCAAGTTACGTATATGGAATTTTAAGATCTTGTTGGTGAAGTTAATATCAATTTTGCCCATTGGGGAGACTACTTGGTTCAATGCGATTGCCCTAGGCATGCAAAAGACAAGAAAACTGAAAAGTATCCAGTCGGTCATGTCCATACACGCCTTGTTACCGATTGCTCTATGTCGACTTTCTCATAAAAAAAGGGTGGGTCTTCAATCATATTGATGGCAAATAGTGCCACGGCCCTGGTTGCCGCCTCGGACCACCAAATCCCTTTGTGTCCCGATGTTACCCGGGGAATGGGGGAGCTATCATCGGCCTTAAATGGGACCACCCCCAATCCAAGCTTCCTCTTGAAATTGCCATTGCACGCTCGAGGAAGGGAAGGGTTTTGACGTTACAGCTTTAGCTTGGTGTTGATGTAGGGTTGACATAGGCGGTTCAATTCCTTCATGTCTTCCCTCATCAAGGGCAGCCTTTTCCTTGTAATAATCAAAAGTCATGGTATTCATTGGAAGCAACATTGCGTAACCTTCGTGATGCCCGGCATAATCCTTTTGCATCCTCGCATTTTTTAGCTTCTACTTTTCCTTAGCGGATTGTTCCATCCAGGGCTTCTACCACTCAGATCAAAGCGTTTCCTTGTCGATCAGCCCCTGTATCCTTTTCATAAATTGCTGCTCGAACAACTTTGGGTCCGGCTTGCATGGAAATTCCCCATTGTTGTCCTTCGGCTTGCCTCTTGTCCATTGAGCCCATATCTCGCTCTATTTCTCCTGCATCTGATCGCTTCAGAATGAGGTCATATTGGTCTGAGAGAGACTCCCGCCCTTTCTTGGTGTTCTCTTCTTCTTTTCCCCTTCATCCCCCCCTTCATCTTCCTGGCCTTCCAGCGTAACATATCACGCATAGTTTCTCAAAGGTCTTCCACTTATCCGAGGGTGCCTGTTTCCTTTAGGACACCGAGGACAACCCAATGCTTTCCATCGTTGTCGAAGCGTGTATGATCTCGGGTCGATATTACGGGCTGCATTTAGTAAATGTCCCAATGTTAGAGCATGAAAGTAAACACTAAATAAGAGGATGCAGGGGGTTTCTCGACTCGCGAGTCGAGAATAGAGGAGAAAAATAGAGAGGTGCGAAGCCGAAGGAAAATCGCATCGCATTCCCAAATCTTTGCTTTCCGCGCCTCTTGACGATGCAACTTAGGATATAAACTAAGTTTATTATTGCCCAAGAGGCGGAAAAGAAAGACTGGAAGGCTCGATGCTTTTGCTCTTCACCATTAATCTCCGCTCTCTCTCTATTGCCCTGGGGTTTCTCGACTCGCGAGTCGAGAAAGTGAGAGGAGCACGAGGAGAAGATTCAAGGGATTTTCTCGACTCGCGAGCCGAGAATACCCTCGGGAGAGGAGAGAACATGGTGCGAGAGTGAAGGCCAGAGTGAAAGCACCGCTCATTCCCAAATCCTTTCTTGCCGCGCCTCTTCGAACGATGCAACTTAGAATAGAAACTAAGCGACCTCGGGACCCAGTTCTTCCGATTACTTTCATCACTACGGCGAGCTTTACAGGTTGATCCTATAACAAACAAAAAACATCTCAAAAACGCTGCGCCAATACAAAAAATAATTTAATCTTCATAAACTTGGAGATTGAGAATTAAATACCATGGCGGTAGTAGACTTTGGGGTGCAAAGGCCGCAGTGCATCTTTACAACAGAAAGCTCTCAAGGAGCCCGGAAACCCTACTGAAACCCTACAGAAAACCTAACTTTTCTACGGCTGTGATTGGTTAATTAAGAAAGGCACATTTTATTTTCGCATCAATATGCTTATTATTAGCAACAATAATGTCAAATCTCTCTCTCAGGTTAAACGAGGCATGTCTTCAAACAACCATCTCCAAAGCGTACCATTTTTCATGAATTCATAGACCAAGATGCTTCTCAAAAGCCTTGGCACAATAACCACATCGCGCATAAGATTTTGCTTCCAAGAATTGCAATCTATGTATAGAATTCTTTGTGGTCGGCTTTGCAACTTGAGCAAATTCTTCACTAAACTTCGGCCATCTACAAGTTTTCCTCTATACACTTCTCCATAAGCTCCAGAACCAATAAGCTGTGGGAAATCTTCCGTTATCACTTTTAGTTCCCCGGATGGGAACTTGGATGGAAGCATGGCTTGTAACGAACCATGCAAACTTGCTTCATCATCTTCTCGAGGGACATGGCGCATATCTTGGACTTAAACATATATGAATGTGACAAAAAATATTATATCTATGACAAACAAATCCCCTACAATTCTACCTGCATTAGCTCCCCAAATTAGCCTTTTGATTGGATTTGGAAGTACAACTGACCTCACAGCTTTTCCAAACAAAACCATAGGACGTCTGACATCAAAAGATATTGCGCACCTTTATGGGCAGTATTCATGGACCAAGCTAGTTTTTCATGTTAAACACAATAACTGAGAGAGTGTATGAACCAGATGTTCCTTTCACGAACCAGATTTGATAATTTACTTTATCGTTAGATCGAAGACTTAGCGGACAGCTTGTGAGGCCTTGTTGCTTGTTGATAGGTGTAAGATCATCGTGGGAATCATTGTTTACCACATTCCTTTTCATAGCCCACATAGTTTCATCGGTACACATTATTAGCAAGGTGGATGCTAAGACATAGAAAAAATTAGGGAGACCTTCCTTACTTGGCCCTCGGGCCGGAAAATAGGCCAAAAAACAGATATAAATGTGAAAACCGAGGAAAAAAAAAAAGCAAAAATCATGTTGGGAAACATTTTAAACCATTGGAAAAGCCAAAAACAGGGATAACCTATTTCTGATTGATTTCCGATTGGGGGAGGGAGTGGGAATAAGGAAGGCTTCAAGGCAATACCTCAAGATTCTCTTTCCCGCCATGATCTGTAGCTGCTGCTATAGATCTTCTATAGCCTTGGCATTAATTTAGCGCTTGAACATTATAATTGCAATAGAAGAAGTGGCCATTGAGTTTGGTGAGCTTAGGAGTTGGTAGAGTGCCTTTGATTTTGTCTCTAACTACGAGAGGGCCACACATAGGCTAAGGTATGGTTATCTGTCTAAAAAAATGCGTAACTGAGGATGTACGTTCGAGGCCATGCATTTTTTATTATCAGCGGAGGCGAAGACTTATAACCATCTTATCAGGCTTATATAGGTGGAATAGTACTGATAACTAGTTATCAGTACTCCAAGAGTACTGATAATATCAGCATGCACCAAAAATGATAACCAAAAAAATAAGGACTCTACCTTAATACACAATAGTCTGATAAGAATTATATGAAACTTATCTCTTGCCCCTACATTAAGACGCATGCCTTCGGCGAACAGTAGGTACCAATTTGATTCTAATGGTTGAGCATTGACTCTTTCGCTGCTCTACATGTAAGGATGAGACTACTCCAGGTTGCATCTTCCCCATCTGACAAGGCATGAATGGAACAAGCCCCTTCCCGGAGCACCATACTTCCATGGGTGGCTAAAGGATTGTGGCGCCACTGGCGCACACATCCATATCCGACTTACCCCCCTAAATCTATAAGTCGGCCCACCGCACCTAGCGAGCCCCGGCGTCCCACTGGACGGTGCCTACAACACAGGGGATGTCAGACCCATATTCGGCTTACATGCAGTGACCGACTATAAGCCTAGAACACTACAGGAGCCCTAGTAGCCACGCTCAGCAAGGCTCCATCTCCACTTCACCATGGTGTCCGTTATCTGGTGCTCAATCACAGCATAACCTCTATAGCCAGGTGGGCTCTTGTACACAGGCCACATTTAATGGGATTTAAGGGATTCTAGTTGGGAGCAACTCTACTTCTATATAGCCTTTAGGTCTCTACCCCCCAATCCCACAAGCACAAGAGGTGCAGCAGAAGAACTACCATAATTCATAAATCCATTCATAACTTCAAATAGAACATCAATAAGAGATTAATCGTCCATATAAACAACCAAGGGTTAATCTCTATCTTGAATCACAAGCTAACTGAGCCTACTAACCAGTATTTGAGTTAGATCTCCCATTTCTTCGGTCCTCCATACTCTGTTGGTTGAATAAGCTCCTTCTCCTCCTCCAATTGGCCCCAATCCAATTTGGGGCAAATTGGGGTGGGTGATCCAAAATTAGCATCTCTACCTAGCCCAATTGATTTGGGCCAAGTGGCACCCCTTAAGTATGATTTATCTGCATTTCAAGATTAGCAGATAAATCCGCTTCTTGAGGCTAGTTGAGAGAGTTCCTCTTAGAGTATTTATAGCCTTTTGTATCTATGACATATTCAACAAAACTTAGACTTATTCAGATTTAATAGATAACACTTCAAGGACTCCATTATAAGAATATATATATTATTTAATCCTTCTTGATTGTTATAATTTTAATGAGTTTTAATTATAAAAGTTTATTTTTAAGTTAAGACCTTAATGGTTATAAAATTTCAAAATTAATTTTCAGACTAATTTTCACTTGAATTTATTTAGAATTAGACATTTCAAGAATATAAAATTTTAATTTTTAGTGATTTATCAAATTTAAAATTTGGCAATCCTGAAAATCTGCAAATGAAATCCGATGGTCCGATAAGTGATTGACATAAAATTTCTAAATTTACAAACTTTTATATTTTTAAAAACATGTTTAAGGAAGTTTTGAGATCAAAATCAATTAAATTGTAAAGTTAATGTTTTAATAATAACTATTGAATAATTTATTATTAATGAAATAAGATATATTGAAACTTAATCAGTAATAAATTATTCAATGTATTTATAAATAAACATAATCATTTAATTAATTCTAAATCTAAAACTTTCTTTACCTATTTTAAAAAAAAAATAACATTTCAATTATATAGCATTTATTTTAGATAATTCTAAATAAATCAAAGTGAAAATTAAGTTAGAAAGCATTTTATACTTTGGTAACCTTCATACTTTTGATCTAAAGATAAACAAAACAAATGATTAAAATTAATAAGAGTTAAAAATACTGTTGATTTTATTATGACATCTTTGAAGTATATATCTATTAGATTTGAATAAGTCTAAATTTTGTTAAATATGCCATATCTCTTTCATTTTTATCAGTCGTCTTTGAGCCTCTCCCTTTGTGGTCGCTTATCCGGCCGCCCCACTAAATTTTTGTGATTTGGTGTTAGCTCTTCTTCGTACCTTTCTTTACAGGCGGTAGTAGACTTTGGGGTGCTGAGGTCGTGATCGATCTTTACAAGAGAAAGCTCTCAAGGAGCCCTAAACCCTTACTGAAACCCTACGTAAAACCCTAACTTTTCACGGTCGGGATTGGTTAATTAAGAAAGGCACATTTTATTTTTGTATCAATATGCTTATTATTACCATGGGGGTAGTAGACTTTGGGTTGCGGAGGCCGCAGCGGATCTTTACAAGAGAAAGCTCTCAAGGAGCCCGGAAACCCTACGGAAACCCTACAGAAAACCTAACTTTTCTACGGCTGTGATTGGTTAATTAAGAAAGGCACATTTTATTTTCGTATCAATATGCTTATTATTAGCAACAATAATGTCAAATCTCTCTCTCAGGTTAAACGAGGCATGTCTTCAAACAACCATCTCCAAAGCGTACCATTTTTCATGAATTCATAGACCAGTATGCTTCTCAAAGCCTTGGCACAATAACCACATGCGTACAAGATTTTGCTTCCAAGAATTGCAATCTATGTATAGAATTCTTTGTGGTCAGCTTGCAACTTGATCAAATTCTTCCACGGACTTAACTGCCATCTACAAGTTTTCCTCTATACACTTCTCCATAAGCTCCAGAACCAATAAGCTGTGGGAAATCTTCCGTTATCACTTTTAGTTCCCCGGATGGGAACTTGGATGGAAGCATGGCTTGCAACGAACCATGCAAACTTGCTTCATCATCTTCTGAGGACATGGCAGACATCTTGGACTTAAACATATATGAATGTGACAAAAAATATTATATCTATGACAAACAAATCCCCTACAATTCTACCTGCATTAGCTCCCCAAATTAGCCTTTTGATTGATTTGAAGTACAACCGACCTCACAGCCTTTTCCAAACAAAACCATAGGGCGCCCGACATCAAAAAGATATTGGCGACCTTTATGGGCGCGATTCCCCGACCAAGCTAGTTTTTCATGTTAAACACAATAATCGAGAGAGTGTATGAATCGATGTTCCTTTCAATGAACCCATTTGATAATTTACTTTATCGTTAGATCAAGACTTAGCGACAGCTTTGTGAGGCCTTTGTTGCTTGTTGATAGGTGTAAGATCATCGTGGGAATCATTGTTTACCACATTCCTTTTCATAGCCCACATAGTTTCATCGTGATCACATTAGCAGGTGGGATGCTAAGACATAGAAAAAATTAGGGAGACCTTCCTTACTTGGCCCCCTCGTCAAAAAATAGGCCGAAAAACAGATAAATGTGAAAAACCAGAGGAAAAAAAAAAAAAAAGAAGCAAAAATCATGTTGGGAAACCTTTTAAACCATTGGAAAAGCCAAAAACAGGGATAACCTATTTCTGATTGATTTCCGATTGGGGGAGGGGGTGGGAATAAGGAAGCAAGATTCTCTTTCCCGCCATGATCTGTAGCTGCTGCTACAGATCTTCTATAGCATTGGCATTAATTTAGCGCTTGAACATTATAATTGCAATAGAAGAAGTGGCCATTGAGTTTGGTGAGCTTAGGAGTTGGTAGCGTGCCTTTGATTTTGTCTCTAACTACGAGAGGGCCACACATAGGCTAAGGTATGGTTTCTGAATTTACAAACTTTTATATTTTTAAAAACACGTTTAAGGAAGTTTTGAGATCAAAGTCAATTAAATTGTAAAGTTAATGTTTTAATAATAACTATTGAATAATTTATTATTAATGAAATAAGATATATTAAAACTTAATCAGTAATAAATTATTCAATGTAGTTATAAATAAACATAATCATTTAATTAATTCTAAATCTAAATCTTTCTTTACCTATTTTAAAAAAAAATAACATTTTAATTATATAGCATTTATTTTAGATAATTCTAAATAAATCAAAGTGAAAATTAAGTTAGAAAGCAATTTTATACTTTGGTAACCTTCATACTTTTGATCTAAAGATAAACAAAACAAATGATTAAAATTAATAAGAGTTAAAAATACTGTTGATTTTATTATCAGCTATAAAAGGACCTTTTCTTAGTGAACGTGTCATTGTCAACTATCCTCTGTTTTCTCCCCCTTCTGTCCAATACGTCACGCCACTAGGCAGCATATATCCTTGAAGTATATATCTATTAGATTTGAATAAGTCTAAATTTTGTTAAATATGCCATATCTCTTTCATTTTTATCAGTCGTCTTTGAGCCTCTCCCTTTGTGATCGCTTATCCGGCCGCCCCACTAAATTTTTGTGATTTGGTGTTAGCTCTTCTTCGTACCTTTCTTTACAGGCTTCTGTTCTGAGCATCAAAGTGCTCATCTGGCTGCTTTGCTATGTTATTTTTTATGTTTTCTCCTTGTTCCTTTGCTTTCCAATCTATCGGAAGCAGTGATAGTTCTGGCTTTGCCTAATATCATGTTCGCACCCCTTTTTAGTCCGTTTTCGTGCCTAGCTATCGATCGTTATTTTATTTTTCTGGCCATTAAAAAGCTCTATTATTTTCTTTGCACTATTTGTTTTTAAGCACTCATATCGGCAGCTTTCAAGTTACAAGATGAATCCAAAAGTCAGTTCATTTTTTAGGAGCTATTGCAACTTACAATTCACGGATTCAGGGTTTGAGATTACAGGCTCGGAGCCCTAATCTGATTTTTTGTTAGGTTGTACAAAAGTTATCATTATTATTATTTCTTTTGTCCATGCATCTGCCATGGGGTTTATTCTAGGACTATCACATTTGCATAATTGCAGAAGCTCATATGTCACTGTTTACATCAGCCAAATATTGCTCTTTTTCATGATGCATTGTGCTAGATAGAATGTTACTCCTTTGTATTGATTTCAAAAATATCGTTGAGTTGCTCGCCAAGTAAAGCTCTTTTTCATAGTGCATTGCACTAGATATAATGTAGACATTTTTCATGTGAACAATACAAAACACTAATTATAGATGTTATGTCGACATTGTTGAGTTCTTTAAGAGTGCACTGGGGAGCAGCGCTAGACAGATTCAAATTGCTCCAATAGTATCTATTGATTGCCACCATATGCTTGGGCTTCCATGTGGCACTGAAGAAAGAAAATTGTTACTAGGAGGTCGCAAAATAAACATATCTGAATTTGAGAGAGAAAAAATGCTTTGTGTTTGGCCTGGTCTAATATTGATACCCTTCTGCGATGTTGGCAAAGCTTCAAAATTTTTATATATTGACAACTAGGGTTGATTCCACCATGGGCATGCCATAACACACTTATGTCGCATGTTAGACAAAGAAAGTATGGTATTTATTCTAGATGCAAAACCATACGGAAAACAACAAAATATATGCAGAAGAGAGCCATTGTAAGAAGAGCCAAATTTTAATATATTGGTATATTTAAAATAGTACACTTCAAAGACTTAATCCCATTTCATTTTCTTTGAACAGATGAGTTTGGACGTTACATAACACACAACGCCAAGACACTTATCATTGGCTGAAATTCATCAAAGTTTCAATGGGGAAACATAAATATGTAGCAAAATAACAGGGGGTTCCAGGGGGATTTGATATCGATATAATTCTTGAAACCATAGACCATATCCTTAAAACAATTTAGTGGGTTATCATAAAAAAAAAACATAGATTTAAGATTAAAAATAGTCACATTATCCCACTGGTTAGATTGGTTAAAGTAGTCTTATTAGGAGATTGAGTTATTTTGGTAGAGGTTCGAATCCTCGTATTTCATATTCTAAAAGCTTAAGCGAAACCGTATAGAGGCTCGATATACCATCAAAACCTTAGGCAAACTCGTATTCGACATCTTAAAATCATAGGCGTCCCCAATCATAATTGAGCATAATCGAAACGAGAGGTGTCCGTGAGGCTCCAACATACCGGGCGTGGGATTGACGATCCGGACGACCGTGGTAGTCCGTGGTGCACCTTGTTTAGAATATTGCTCAACGAGGTGTCCGTAGGCTCCAACATACGCCCGGGGCGTGGGATTGATTGATGATCCGGAATCGTGTGGTAGTCCGTGGTGCACCTTGTTCGTAATATGTAGCAAAATAACGGGGGGTTCCAGGGATTTGATATCGATATAATTCTTGAAACCATAGACCATATCCTTAAAACAATTCAAAGGGTTATCATAAAAAACATAGATTTAAGATTAAAAAATAGTCACATTATCCCAATCGTTAGATTGGTTAAAGTAGTCTTATTAGGACATTGAGTTATTTTGGTAGAGGTTCTAATCCTCGTGATTTCATATTCTAAAAGCTTAAGCTAAACCGTTATAGAGGCTCGATATACCATCAAAACCTTAGGCAAACTCGTATTCTATTATCTTAAAATCATAGGCGCCCCTTATCATAATTGAGCATAATCGAAACGAGAGGTGTCCAGAGGCTCCAACATACCCCGGGCCGTAGGATTGACGTGATCCGACGACGGTGGTAGTCCGTGGTGCACCTTGTTTAGAATATTGCTCAACGAGAGGTGTCCGTAGGCTCCAACATACGACCGGGCGTAGGGATTGACAGATGCGGATGACAATCGTGGTAGTCCGGTGCACCTTGTTCTAATATGTAGCAAAATAATGGGGGTTCCTGGGGATTTGATATCGATATAATTCTTGAAACCATAGACCATATCCTTAAAACAATTCAAGGGTTATCATAAAAAAAAAACATAGATTTAAGATTAAAAAATAGTCACATTATCCCAATCGGGTTAGATTGGTTAAAGTAGTCTTATTAGGACATTGAGTTATTTTGGTAGAGGTTCAATCCTCGTGATTTCATATTCTCTAAAGCTTAAGCTTAAAACCGTATAAAGGCTCGATATACCATCAAAACCTTAGGCAAACGCAGACTGACATCTTAAAAATCATAGGCGATCCAATCATAATTGAGCATAATCAAACGAGAGGTGTCCGAGGCTCCAACATACGAACCATACCGGGCCGTAGGGATTGGATGATCCCACGATCGTGGTAGTCCAGTGCACCTTGTTTAGAATATTGCTCAACGAGAGGTGTCCGTGAGGCTCCAACATACATAATCAAAACGAGAGGTGTCCAGGGTCAGATTGGATTGACATCCGACGATCGTGGTAGTCCAGGTGCACCTTGTTCCGACGACCGAATATGTAGCAAAATAACGTGGGGTTCCGTGGGGATTTGATATCGATATAATTCTTGAAACCATAGACCATATCCTTAAAACAATTCAAGGTTATCATAAAAAACATAGATTTAAGATTAAAAATAGTCACATACCGGGTCGTAGGGATTGACGTGATCCGACGACCGGGTAGTCCAGGTGTACCTTGTTAAGAATATGTAGCAAAATAACAGGGGGTTCCAGGGGGATTTGATATCGATATATATCTTGAAACCATAGACCATATCCTTAAAACGATTTAGTGGGTTATCATAAAAAAAAACATAGATTTAAGATTAAAAATAGTCACATTATCCCACTGGTTAGATTGGTTAAAGTAGTCTTATTAGGACATTGAGTTATTTTGGTAGTGGTTCGAATCCTCGTATTTCATATTCTAAAAGCTTAAGCGAAACCGTATAGAGGCTCGATATACCATCAAAACCTTAGGCAAACTCGTATTCGACATCTTAAAATCATAGGCGTCCCCAATCATAATTGAGCATAATCAAACGAGGTGTCCGTAGGTCCAACATACAGTCTGGGCCGTAGGATTGACAGATCCGACGACCGTGGTAGTCCAGGGTGCACCTTGTTCAGAATATGATATTTCTCATCAGAAGTAAAAAAAATGGTCTATCCCAAAATGTGCTTAAAATAGTGTATGGCATAATGGCACTAAATGTGTTTTATGGATGACATTTAATGTGTTCGGGGCTATTGCAAATTATAAGGCTAGGGTCTCATCCTACTCATTGCCCTTTACATGCAATAACAATGTTACATTGTGAACCCATGGTGTATTAAAGTCATTGTCAACAAATGGCATATTAAGATTGCATTATTTTCTTAATATCATTAGAGTCTATAACTTTATGATTTTTTGCCTTGCCTTATGCATTTTCACCTTCTATGTCATTTGCTTAACATATATAAGGCGGTGCCCATTTCTATCTGATGCTAATATTTTTTCCCCATGAAAAAATCTGGGAGACTTTGATCTACTTATTTACAATTGTGATTTTGACAACGAATCAAAACTTTGCTCATATTGACTTATCTTTGATGCAGAAAGATTTGTCTGGTTTGACTTATCTGATTTGGTCTATCTTGGCCTTAATGGTCATACAATGCTCCACTTGGTGGCATGTCTCCATAATCAAGGTTGCTTAAAGGGTGGGTTATTGCATTAGGTAGTTTATTAACGTGAGATTTGTACTATGACAATATATTGATAAAGACGGTTCGATTTATTTGATCCATA
Organism: Isoetes taiwanensis; assembly: GCA_021234155.1. Taxonomy (NCBI): domain Eukaryota; kingdom Viridiplantae; phylum Streptophyta; class Lycopodiopsida; order Isoetales; family Isoetaceae; genus Isoetes; species Isoetes taiwanensis. Next base: position 25,539,441 of record JAJEKV010000006.1, read on the forward strand.
GAATATGGCATAGGCTAGATTCCAGTGTTAATGTAATTTAAAGTGAAACACCTCCTCCACATATGCATGCAACAAAAAACTCCATTGTGATGCACTATCCATTCTGTTTCAAATTGTCATTTTTGTTCTCCATCTAGCCTAATATTCTTAAATGCGTTTTCTTTGTAAACAATAACTGGGACATGCATTTTTGTAATATAAATTCTGCAAACTACACATTTGACATTTATTGTATCTATACTTATTTACAATTGTAATTTTGACAACGAATCAAAACTTTGCTCATATTGACTTATCTTCGATGCAGAAAGATTCGAATGAAGCGCATGGTTTACAATATGAATGTGGTGACTAATTGGTCTTCAAACATCATCTACACATATATAATCTATTATGTCCAATAGGAACGCCCTCGTGGCAAAACATTGTGCATTCTAAAGTCTAACGATGTTTTTCCCGACTTTTTCCAAAGAAGAAGAAAATGAAAATATAATAGGGCTACTGGCCAGATAATCTTCAAAAGACTTCAAGTTCTCGCCAGTCTTACTCGATCTTGCCCCTCGAGCCTCGAATCCACCCCAACCGACTTGAAAATGTGGTTCTTTCGTTTATCCCCTTCCTTTTACTTTTTTATGTTAGGGTAATGTTCACCATAGGCCATTACGCTGGGTAAGGCCACCGGCGAGCCCTGAGGGTGAGCCGCGGGTCGCATCCAGAAATGGCTCTATGGCTGTTCCCCCAACCTAAATGTTAGGGGGTAGGCCACATTTCGCATGTGTGTGGGCCTGGGACGAAAATGTTTGGGGATGTAATTTTTGGACACCCGATTTTTTGGCTATGGCGAGGTCGACTATGGCGCTCCGTTAGGGCAATTTAGCTTCCTCGGCGACTTTTTTATACCGATTTTGGAGTGGCGCCAAAGATCATTTTTGTTGATTCAAATCATTTTAGCATTAAGGCGCCAACATCATTTTTGTTGATTCAGCAGCTTGTAGACAAGATTTTCGAGGGTTTGCCATGATTATCTTCGATTTTGATGATGATCATTCGATTTTGCATAATTTTTGTGAAATCATCGCGTCCTAACATGTTTTTCTTGCAGATTTTGTCACCGAGGTACATGCAACCCAGAGTATCATTTTGCGAAAGATTTTGATATTTTGGCGAAATCTTGAATAAAGTCACGAGTTCTTGTTATTTTTCATGTTTTAAGAAAGTTTTTGATCCGTGTTTTTCTACAGATCCGCCCCGTTGGAGTAACATGCAAGGCTATCCCGACCCTTTCTTTTCTTGCTTTTGTGCTTTCTTGCAAGCCCTGTCCTCTTTCTTATTTGCTATGCAAATTAGTCCGTCTCCGCGCAAAACTTTGTTAGCTTCGCCTTGAGCTTTTTTGCGTTATCCCTAATATTTCACAACTAGATTGGTCCAGCGATGGCTAAATACCTTGTTTTCATGGCCTTTTTTTTTCTTTGTGAACATTATCGCTTATAAGGTTCCGTTCTTTTGTCCGGCCTCAGAAAGATGGATGCTTCAGAGATCAGCCTAGGTGCCATAGATTATCGACCGCCATAGATGATCGGATGGTCACGAGACGCGGGCATTCCTTTGCCATTCTTGGCCGGGTGTTGATGAGGACAAAGTTTGTTGAAGACGTTGATAAGTTTTGGAAGCCTTTCCTTACCTCGATAAGATTGATGAGTTTGCCGCCTGAAATAAAGGACATTGATTGGTATAATGTGGAGAACAAGGATAAGGATGAGTTTTTATCTTTGGATGAAGAACCGAAGGAAGGAGAAGTCCGGGTGGTCGGATGGGGTGTCTATTTGGGCCAGAAAACGTTTTGATAATTGGAGGAAGGCATTTGGTCTTGATACTAGTGTTCCTATCGAAGAGATTCCATTGAAGGAGTTAAATGATATGCTAGTGAAGTTCATGCTTCAAGTGAAAAAGAAGAATGGAGATCTGTATCCCGCTGGCAGGTAACTTTTCTATGCAAATTTTTTATTTGGTTTTATGCTGACTGTTTGTTTTTGCAGCCTTAGTGTTTTATACAGGGCTATTGGAAGAATGACCAGGAAGCGTCAAGAGAAAAGGATTGGAGAGACATGCAAACAGGAAGTGAGGTTTAATATAATTACAAATGAGATCTTTACTAGAGCTACGTATGCTTTTGTGTTAGCTGCCAGGAGGTCTAGGGTGCAAGGTATTGGGACTAAAACCTTAGGGCACCTTCTATCGTTTCGGTTTAGAAAGGGATCTCAGCGTGCATGTGGATCATCGATGACATTTAATCGTGGTCGCCGAAACGCCCCGTGTTTTACCTTTGTTCAAGGTTTGGGATTAGGGGCGGCCCGGTTTAACTTTATAATTTGCTGAATCTCCATCTTTCTCTTGGCGCGATGACCGTGGGTGAGTTTATAGAATACGATGAGAGGGAGAGTAAGAATTATCGTAACTTTGCAACAAGATATGATAGCAGCCATTTTAGGGAGCCTGTTCAAGACGCGACGCGACGGTGTGATTTTGTGATGACTTTTAAGCAATATATTAGGCATATGCCCGCCAAAGATACCGGATGAACCTAGGAGTTTGTTTCTCACTTCTATCAACATGCCCTGCACTGAAATGTAAGTGCTTTGAATTTTTATGTTAGTTCTTAGTTTGAGATTCAAGTTTTATTACTAATTGTTGCTTTTCGTGTCCGGTATTCCACCAATAAAAGTTGGACCTAAGATGATAAAAAATCTTGGCTTAAGACAATGGGGTCTTTAATTGATCATGGGGAGATTTCGAACAACTGATGCGTTGCAATTGTTACACGATTGGCAATGGCGTGTGTTCTTTGAGGCGAGGTATGAAATCAGAATCATCGATCTCTTTGAAGCGCATGAAAAGTAAGTTCATTGTGTAATTTCTCGAAAAAGTAATTTTGTTAGGGGTTTTGTTTGTTTCTTAGGTATGACAAGTGTTTACGCTTTTGTTTCTTAGGTATGACAAGACCAAAGATATTCAGATCGTCTTGTGCTATGTCCATTATCTCTAATCCGCCATCTGCGGCGGTGCTCCAGGACTTATGAATCGGGCTTTAGCCGCTGAAATTGAGAAGAAACAAGTTAATGATTGTCTTTTGGTTCATCTTACGCTCCATCTCGTGTTTTGGTTGTCAAGATCCAAATGGCGCTTTACGCTTTCCGCAAAGAAACCGTGAAGGAGTCAAGTTCGATTAAGAAGGAAATTGCTATGCCAGAATTTGTGTTTCTAAGGCTCCGTTTTTGGAAATGATAAAGAAAATGCTAGTTTCTACAGGGTATTTACATGAAGCTCTATTGGATTTGAAAATCCCATCTTCAAAGACTCTTGTCACCGTAATTCTCTACGCAAAGACGTTTTTTGGATTTTCCTTAGGAAGTGTGAGCAACCGCTTTGTTCATTCGATTACCGATGCCGGTCCGATCAAAGACGCACTCCACAAATATCATGGGCAATCTGATAAGTCTTGTAATCCTCGATGTCTCGATAAAACTTGTTGAATGCCTTTATGGCAATTGAAACTTATTTTTTTTGAATGAAACTTGTAATCAATTGCGCATTGCTTGAAGCACCGCAAAAATTTTGAATGGAAACCGAATTTTGAATGTATTGGTGAATTTATAATTTTGAATGTATTGGTGAATGTAATTTTGGAATTGTAAAGAATTTAATTGAATCTTTGTGTAGAAGCATCGCCGGATGGCACTAGCTAGGGATACGGTGGCACTAGCGCCATGTGTCACAGAATGTCATAGGGAAATTATAGGATGTAAAAGAGACGATAATATCAAGAAATGTGGCCTACCCTAACATTTCGCATCCCTTGGGCATCCTGCGAGAACAAGAACCTCGAGAGCAGTGCCCTGCGGGTTTGCATGAAAATCATGGGGGAGATATTTTGTAACTTCGGGCGGTAAAATTCCAACAAACTCCGTGTAGTCTTCATCGATGGGGCTTTGCGCATTCATCTTCCTCGCCCTTGAATCGGCTCCTGATTGAAATTTTTTTCCCAATTTGCCCTTCAAAAGCATTCTCCGCGATTGGATTTTCCCTCGATTCTACATCCTGCAATTTCTTAGCACCGGCCGCCATTTTTCTTCCAAACATCAAAATTCATTGCCGCTTCAAGTTCCCTCTTCCTACCATTCCGGACATCCAAGTCAAACATTTTTTCCATGAATTGATCCCAGCCCCCCCCCTCGGCACCAAGTACTCGTAGAGAACACGATTTTTGGCCCCTTCTTCCCAAGCCGGAGGAAAATCAAAAGGGAAAACATAGAAAAATTTTAATTACCGCCATCCTTAGCTTTATTCAGATTATTCGATTTGATCCAAACCGGCCGATATCGCTGTGATCAATCAAGCTTTCCGATTCTACCTTAACTTTGGTTACCTTTAAAAGTAATTCTCCAATTCTTAAACCGCAGGTAGTTGGAGTCCACAAATCGCCCAAAATTTCTCATCCTAAGGTGCCCCATCGAGAATTGCCCAATTCTTCACTTCGAAATAAGAACCGATTCTTCCAAAATAGCGGCATTCTTCAAAAATTTAACACGGAGTCTTTAAATTTGTGGAGGATTCAAAACCCAATTCGTTTGTACTTGGAAGCTAAAGGAATTTGTGCTTGGATTTGGTTGAGGCTAGGATAGATTTGTTTGAGGCTAGGTATATCGAGGCTAGGATAGATTCTCGCGAGGCTAGGGTTTGATTCGTGGCACGGGCATCTCCATCTAGATTTGGTCGAAAGCTAGGATTTGCCGGAGGGTAGGTCGAAGCATTGGTGAGAAGGCATGAGGCTCCACATTTACACAGGTCTACATTTGCGCGTAATCTGTTAGCCACAATCGACCGCAGGAGGCACTTTAAAACAAAATATTTTCAAGGGATACCCGTATCTGGATTACCCCCGACAAAGATTTTTGTTCTTTGCATTGTTTGTGGATTTTCCATGTGAGTAATGGCCTCAATATTTTTTGACCATGCAGCCAATGTGCACCATTGAAATCTTATTTATCATTTCCATCCAAAATGATGTGAGCCACCGATCCGGAAAGAATTTGCCGGTAATATTACGTAGATCTACGGGGGAATAAAAAATTAAACAAGATGCCATAATACTTAGAAATAGCAAATATCTGGAAGGTTCTTGGATATAACCCAATCTGGATCCGATGGTGGGGAACGATGGGATTCAAAATAACTCTGGTTAAGGTTGCTAAATACAACCTTAACATTGTTGTCTACATTGCTCAATAAATAGAGTCATGTTATCATAAGAGCACAAAAGGTCCATTGCCATACAGATTAAAAAAAAACCTCGCCTCATCTAAAAAAGAAAACCTCACATCTATTCTACGGGCACAATCCCGCATGTTTTATGATCAAACAGGGTTCTAGCCGGGAGAGAGAAATGTTCGCGGCGGCCTTGGCCGCCGCGATAAATTTCTTGTAATGAATAAATGTTTGTGCATCCATTCAACATGGTCTTTGACCATCAAGTATCTCTCACCCCTTATAGTAAAATATAAAATATACAATTAGATCTTTCTGCTTGGCAACGTGCACCCAATATTATGTCACGAAAAAGATAATAACATTCATCGCTTAATATGTGTATATCAATTATATTAAAAGCATCGAGAATAGCACTTGAAATGCCTCTTATGAGCAATAAAACCCTTGCAAATATATGACCACATTGACGGAAGCTATTTCGACTAAGAATATTTGAACCCCATTACAATATGATATTCATCTTGAATCAACATAGATTCTGGGTTCCTAGAGGTTAACATTAGCATATACTTAATTGATACTACCTTTTCATAAGATGATTTCTACTAATCAAGGCCCATATAAAGACAATATCCTACTTATATGTTGCAACATCTGACATGCATTAGCAATTTTGTTTTTTTTTTGAAGGACGACAAAACCTTATTCAATATTCCGTAAGAAGTACACATAGATGCGAGACAGGGAATAAAATCTCAAGAAACAAAGATAATCCAATTGAAAGTCGCCCACCCATCTATGCATAAGATAAGATACAACCATCATTCAATTAAATTGGGATTATGTCTATTCTAAAATCGGCGGCCAGATAAGCCTTTTATTGACCTTTATATTGAATTAACCACACTTTTGCAATCGAAGTTCATTTTCGTCTAGGAATATGCATTTTGTATTGAAATTGAAAAAGGCATTCAAATATTCGATGCAAATCACCCATATTATGACGTATCGTTGGCAATATAAAAAAGTAGGAAATTGCTTATTATTTCATACCATCACAGACGCTACAAAATCTATAGATTGAAATTTTAGTGCTTTTATCAATAAATAACGGCAAACAAGTTGCTACAAAATGTAGATTTTAGGTGGTTCAAATGTGGCGTGGTAGCATTTTATTAACATAAATATAGCATGATCAAACAACATAAACTTCAAAGACTATTCCCATTCATACAGGCACTCCCTCGAGGTCCTCTCGATCATGAACAAACCATGCTGGATTCCATATAAGATGGATTACAACATCAAGCGGGATCGAGGATAGAAGCGGGGCGAGGATTCATAGCAAATCGACAATCAACCAGTCCTCAAGTTCTATTTCTAGGCACTGACCGAGAGGTCCCTCATGGTTCATCTTGGTGTAATAGAATGTGCCATAATAAGAAGAAAGCAGCGAGCCAAAGGCGATGGCGGGCTATTTCATGCATATCTATTTATACACACCTAAATTATTGATGGTATATACATACAAATTATTGGACGATAGCAAACCATACACATAATATAATAATACAATGTTACACATAACCAATAATCTTTGCTACAAGAACACAATATATATTCAAAAGCTTTGGTGTAAAGTATATTTCATATTCAAAACATTTATGGAAAGTGTATTTCGGTATACATATATATCAAAAGAGTTCCTTTTCTAGAACGATTTTCTCAAGGTCCCAATCAATTTCTGTCCGATCAAGTTGTATAATGTTTGTATCTCTTAACTGGATTTTTCACGGAAGCTATTTCTTACGCAAGACAACACGACAAAGCGAAGTAGGAAGTCATAAAATTAGCTGAATATATCGGGGGATGATAGGATGGGGGATTTAATGAGTATTTCATTGAACAACACTTTATGGTGTCATCATCAACCATGATCATGCCTTCCTTTTCCTCAACACCTAGGGCATCCATCATGTTGCGCAAGCATTTCACAAATATCTTTTTACAGGCCGGATCTCTTGGGGTTTGTGAATGAAGCCAACATTTGCCTCGATCCCGGATGACGCCCAATCTCTGTTGCTTCGGGCACTACTTTCAAAACTTCTTGTATATTTCTATGCTCCATAGATGACCAAATTACTGTAAAACGCCCGAAGGCCTGGTCAACATCTCCCGCCGGATAAGGGCGGGTAAACATATATATCCGCGTCTCAAATGGTTGTTGCGCATACCATGACTTATCAAAAAGTTGCTTTTAGGTAACGTTCACCATAGCAATGTAATTCATTCAAATCAACAGACCGATTACTTTTGGGAAGCCAATCAATGCGTAGCGCCAAACAATAACATTATGAGATGAAAGAAATGGAACAAAGAAACGCCGCCAAAACTGCGATTTCATTAATGATGCATGCCAACAAAATCTAAAACATGAAAGTCAAAAAGAAACTCTAAATCGCGCCCGGTATGATTTCTATATGATTATCGTTTGTAAAATGCATGGATATCATAAGAAAACGAGCATTGTCGAATACCTTTCTTTTCATCAATTCAGTGGTGTCTTCTTACATTTGCATCCTTATTACGAGTTATCTCAGGTCAGCTAGAAGCATCAACCACATCGGTTGAGATCGTATAGTTTGAACCCCATGCTTGATAGTTCATTCCTCTTCAGCTAAACACGGCTGAAACTTTGATTTGGACTCTCGATCCACCGTCATTAACTTCATCCTTGTCATTTTCTTCGTTCTATGGTTTCATCGACAAGGATGTTCCGCGATATGTCGGCGGGGAACGGGACCGATTAATACGCTCTTCGTTGATATCCATCTTGATGCCAGCCATGTGCTGTCATAACCTCGGTTGCTGAAATCTGCAAGTATTAGGCCTTAGAGGTAAAACTTTTCTTTTACTTGCTAGCGATTGGTCCCCTAGGTGCTTCCTCTAGTACTTTCTCAAAGAAGAGCTCAAATGCCCGAAACCGATCATCGGAGGCGGCGCTTTGGCATTTCCTTGCTAACCAAGCTTCCCTACGATGTAACCTCCGACATGAAGTCTCCAAAGAAGTTGTCCCCCAATGTGGGCAAAGTGCTTCAATGAGATATGGTTGATCCCTCCTTATCCGCCCGGCACAACAAAATACAAATGGCCTCATGATCCTTAAAATTAGGTTAAAAGATGGTATGGTCGATGGATCCAACACATATTCCTTCACCAGGACGTTGCATCCGGCAGATTGGAATCATTCCAATGTTCCCAAGATATCATCCGCGGTTTTGTTGCAAAGGTCAACCAAACCTTCAATAGTCGCTCAACTACCAATAAATATTACTCCAAATCGCCAGCCTTGTCATCTTTAGGATTTGAAGCTTACAAATGTCATAAAAATTTTATGGCTTGCTTCCTTTTATGAAAAAAACCTTGCTATGGTTATTTGCCTTCCTAAATGGAGCTTCAAACCAAGATAATTCAGAGATATCTCGACTAAAAGATCTATACTATGAGCTGCACAAAGTGTCCAAACTACACCGACACACGCCTTTTTTTTTTTAAGCTCCTTTACCCATGCTTAACACAATTAGAGTCATTGTCGAACTTAACGGACATTGTTTAGCCCAATGCTCCTATCACTTTCCCAATTGTTTCAGCAAGCCAAACACCGGTTTCACCTTCAACGTCCGGTTCAAGCTACAATAAATTGACTTAAGAAACAATGTTCCATAACAACAAGAGACCATTATATTCACTAACTTTCTTACGACATCTACCCATCCATCGTCAAAATGGTGTGTTTTCATACTTCGCCCAAGATTACTTATTTGTTCGGTTTTAGCCTTGGTCAAGGCATTATTCTTTCAATTAAGGTCAACGTCGAGAATGGTTGGATCCAATTTGAAAAGCCTCAAGCATGTCTCTCCAACGGTATTTTTAAAAGATTAAAGGTCACGTTTGCTAAAGGCAAGGCAACCATTTCTAGTCTATTGGCATGCTTCTTCCTTTGCATAAGAACAACATGTCTAGCATTGTCGGGTCGCACACTAGATTTGAGTTTGTCACACCAATTTCATCACACTCAGACCCGTAAAATTTGGCTGCATTGGTTTAGATCCGTCCATCATCAACAATAGATCTACTAGAAACAACATCAACACTTTTATTAAAAGTAGATGTTACATGAACTTCAGATGCTGGTGCATGGTCATAGGGACAAATGCGATATCTTTGGCTTTGAAGTAGCAGCTAACTTTATTCTTCGAATGCTCCCTGAATAGCCTCTTTTTAGCCTTCGGACACATCCATACAAGGACCCATTCCTTCTACCTCTAATATGACCTAAATGTTGCGACTAATCTTGTCTTTGTTCCTTGCAAATCTTTGTGGCAAAACTTGCAGGTCCATTTTCTGTCACCACCATGAACAGGCATAACATTAAGGCAATATTTGCCCCATAACTCTGAAACTTGGCATTATTGTGTTCAAGAACCAACGGACCCGCAAATCACATTTACATCCCTTACAATTACCGCCTAGTAAACAAAGACTTTAAAGCCCTTAAAAGTATATGGATTCACAATAAAGCAGCTGATTTGTAGCAAAAAGACACACAAATACATTTATATCATTTAGAAAACAATGAATGATCCCTTTGAATGACAAGATGAATACAATTGCAAGCACACCTAAACCCACAATTAACTTCAGACTTTCAGATTTAAATTTAAACCAGAAGGCAATGAGTAAAGATTCCATGTCAAATTGACACATACTATATTCGGGTCAAATTCAGTCCAAGTTCAATTTTTTCGAATATAATAATGTGCCCTAATGTAATGATCTTATTGAATAGAAAAGGGAATTTTCTAGACAGAAATTAAACTGGTTATGGAAAAATATTCTATTAATGCAGAAGAAAGGCAAGAGGTCAACGTTATCTATAAACACACATGTTGAGTTAAGCCACAACAAAATGTCGAGACAATTTGGCAAAAGCGTGGTTTCTATACAATGCAAATTTTAACTGAAGTATAAAGATATACCTTGGTTATACTATAACAGAGCGAAAGGAGTCAGGTCGATGATGAGCACTCAAGAATCCAAATGGCCTGAAAAAAGCACGGAATTAAAATGGCGGTTGAAGATGTTCGGGGATATCAAAGAATTACACTAGTATTAGGGATATAGTTGGTGCAAATGATCCGCCTGTTTGTAGAGTAGAAATGAAGAACTATTCATGGAGCAGTCGCCAAGGCTTACCTCAAACCTTGGCAAATATAGATGAATAGAAAAGAGTCAAAAGCAGAGCTCATTTTCTTACGCTTGCAACCATTGGTCGCCGCGGCGATTTACTTTGTTGAGGTCCCTTTGTGCCATCAAAATCACCGTTTGGTATTCCGGATCTTCTTGGTTAAATCTATTACATGTTCAAACAGTTCCAGATGTTAACTATAATTTTAGCACAATGGGGTTACAAAAATCATTTGTTAGGTGAGCGAATATGCATGTAAGAAACATACCTTTACCGAGAGGTCAAAGTGACTTCGAAACCTTCCCGTGTAAACCGGCAAAGAGGTATAAGCACCACCTCTCTCGAACATGATGACCACCCCCCGTGAGCATAGTAGTTGGTTAGATGCCTTCAACAAAAATGGAAAACACATGACAACCGAGGTGGCAATCCTTCCTCGACTAAAACACAGACCGGGTCCAAACCCGGAATGCTAGAAGATGGTCATTCACTCTAAATTGCAGAAAATAAGGTGCCATAAAAATTTTTGGTAGAAGCTATAGACACCATAAACGGTCTCGCAACCAACAGATTAACGGTCAAAATGTACATTTCGAGGAGCCAAATGATTTACCTCATAGCCATTGATAATATAGCTCCTTAAAATGATTAAGAACTCTTTAGTTGAATTGAATAATATATCCTTCAAATGATTAAGAACTTCTTAGCAAACAAACCGCCACATAAGAAAATCGAAAAAGGATAATCCAAATACTAATAAGAGGAGAGATGGGGAGAGACAAAGTCATATTGAAGGAGTCTACCTCAAGCTCCAACGGCTTCAACCAAAAAACATGAAACGTGCTTCGCCACATGAAGCAATGACAAACAAGCGAATAGATAAAGCCGGATCGGCAACCTTTGCCGGACATAGCTTCCATTAGCCGCAGCAGCTTGTAGCCCGCTCAAAAGCCTCTGTCTTCTTCTTTTAGGTCATTGATGACCTTAGTAACTATTAGGTCATTCGATGACCATTGGTTTTTTTTTTCATCCCAAACCATAAGAAAAGGGGGGACGTATTTTACATGATAAAAAGCATTCAAGCTAACGATTTTGTTAAATCGTACGCGTGCATGTAAAATGGTGCACGATAAAACAATTTTATAAAACAATGACATTTGTACAACGGGGAGGGGGCGACTGAGACGACGATGATGACGACGACAAAACTAAAGATCTACAAGAACTAGTGCCATGCAATATCTCGTTGATAAAGAATGCAAACCACAAACAAAAGATACAAAAAAAATACACCCAAGGAAAAGAAAGTGAGGCTCAAAGTCATATTTCAAACTGGGGCCGAGGAAAAAGAGGCCATCTTAGTAAAAGGGCAAAGGAAGGAGCTAGTTCTTGAGACAATGCTTGGAGACCTCGAAAATTCTGGAATGGATTTCAAGGCTAACAAGAATAGTAGCACAACCCTTGAGGGTAAAGGCTGACTAATGGCACATCTAAATGAAGCTCTATCATGCGGAGGCATCGTTGACCTTATCTTTATTGGGAAGAATATCACTATAGCGAGGAAGATGTATCCTATGACCCTTCAAAACTCTCGCTTGGCAAGGCATCGATGGAGGCGATTTAGTGGTGAGATGATAAAGTGGATGGGGCTAAAGAATCCATCATATGAGATACTTCATAGCCCGGCGATAGAAGGTGTTTCTCACGTCTTGGCAAACCAATCCGAGGGCGTGCCATTGCCTAAAGAAGGCCCGGGAAGTCACAGCAGTCGGCAACTACATGATGATCATCGTATAGCCTAGCAATACGTAACCACC